>VDFB02342093.1:0-65731 GCA_007258455.2 Sequoia sempervirens
ATGATGATTTTGGGCTATATTAGTTTGAGATAATCTTGTAAGAGCCAAAATATAAAAAGTGCTACCAAATTCTTGCCTAGTTGTCTCAAGCCATGAAACCCAAGTATTGATGGAAAAAGTGACACATGCAACATAGGTAGGGTATAAATCACCTTACCTCTCCTAAAAAAAGTAATTGACTATGGGATCAATCACCTTCAAAGTTCTCGAGAGTTGGGTCACAACCTTGTTGTCTAGCTGACTGGTCAATATGGTTGTATTGTTCAATGGGCCTACTAGTTTCTAACTCAAACTATGTGAATACAATTATTCTTGAACTAAATCTAAACCTAACTTAAGAGGGTTTAAATAAAATCCGAAAGATAGATTAGAGAATACACGAAAGAATAAAGATATTAATCATTTTTAAACCAATTTATCTATTATCAAAGAGATATTTGATAAATTGTAAATAATTAAATATATGATATACAATCTAATTTATCCATAGTGTTGGATTCTAGGAGTGTTCCTCAAAGTTCATGACAATATTTTATATTAATTTCAATTACCATGTTCATGTGAAAATTAAAATGAAATATATCATTAAATTTTATTGAAATACCATTTATCTCTTGAAATAATGACAAATTAGACTAAAGAGAAAAATACCATTTGTATGCAAGAAAAAAACATCTTAGATTGAGATTTTTCTTGAAAGGAGGGAGTGGGACAAATGGTGATCTCATTGCAAGTGACATTAATGACCTCTGACCATTAGCATTTGATTTCTAACCCATGTAGTGTTCTCTATTTACATTCTATGTTTTCTCTACTTGGATTTAATTCATGTAATGGTTACCCTAATTTCATTATGGATGTAGATGTACTAATTCTAGGCATCTTGCTAGACACAAAAGTAAAGGAGATTGTATTAGGTTTAGAAAACAAAAAGAAATATCTTGACTCTCCTCTCTCATTCAAGGATGTGGTGGTAGGTGAAACAACTTCTCCACCCTTAGCTGCAAGGATGGTAGTGGTGAGGAAGACTAGGCACTCGAAGGAGTAGGTAAGTGCCCTCTCTCTACCCAAAAAAATTAGTCCTCTCCCAAATCTGGATATGGTTTCAGCAATTAAAAAGAAGAGTTAAGGATTATATCTGGTGTAGATGGAGGAAACAAAATAGATTCAGGATCTTATGGATTAAGATTCAAAACATTCCAACATTCAAATAATAGAGAACCTGCAAGAAGATTATTCAAACATGCAAATACAAATGCAAAACTCTCATCTGCTTGTGAGGAAACAAACTAATTATCTCTATTACACTCCTCAAATCAAGATCTTGTGTAAACAAAATGGCTCTCATAAGCACACACACAAGAGGCTATGATTTATTGGAGATTCAAATGCAAGATGTAAAGACTATGTAAAACCCCGCCACACAACCCCAAAGGAAACTATAACAACTACATTTAAGGTATATATATACATTTTTAATATTTATTTTTATAAATATATATATTCTCAGACAATCTGTCTGGAAAAGAAATTTATTCACATAATTTCTGCAGGGAGATTTTTAAAATTATCAGAGATTTTTTATATTTTTAAAATAGATAGAATTAAATTGGGGAAAACTTGATAATTATCTACAGGAAAAATATTTAACAAATTTCACAGGGTTTCAATTTCATAGTTTTGACAGAGGTTTTCAATTTCACAATTTTAATAAAGGATTCCATTTGCAACTTATAGATATTTTCAATTGTCTCCCTTTTGTAATTTTCCTATTGTTTAACAATATATTTTATTTCATGAGGTTCTCTGATTTTACTATAAAATTTTCAATAGAGATAACAAAATAATAACGACAAAACTTCAACAACCAAGAACATAGTTTTTCTATAGAGGAAATTTTAATATATTTTCTACAGAGGGATACAACTATTTCATGGCAATTTCCTCTTACGCAGAAAATATCAAGCAATCTTTTCAAAACAAGAAATCAATTAAACAAACAATAAAAGAACATGTTTTTCCTGAAGCTTGAAGGAGTGAGAGGTGTGCAAAGCTTCGCCTCTGGAACTTCCAACTTCTAAACTCTTCCCAAAAACTTCACCTCCAACCTGAAGCAAAATATGAGTCTAGAATCTACTGTAGTCCTCAATTTTTTAAAAAAACTAGAAAAACCACTCCAAAAACCCACACACCAATCTACGGCCAAATTCTTTCCGTGAAGAAGTTCTTGTTACCCCCCATGCCAATATTCTCTCTGAGAATATTTTAAAACAAAAATTTCATTAAATTCCCCACTCATTCCTGTAACTCTAATAAAAATTAACTATTTTATTTATTTATTTATTTTATTTATTTTTCTTTTAATAATAATATAGCATTATAAGCTATTTGATTAACTTAAAAATTCACCAATCAATACTGCTACCTTAAGCAAATTTAAAATTCTAATTTACATCAAAGCAACTAATATTTTATTTAAAACTATCCTCTTAATCAAGAACATTAATCAATTATCTTAACCATAATTATCTACAAATAACTATATCAATTAAATACATTTATTAATCACACAAAAATAAAAATTAATTAATTCACAAAAATTTACATACTAAAATAAATAATCAACACTAACCCAAACATAAACAAAGACGAGTTAAGACAAGAAACCATTGGACTCACAACAAGGTGACGAACTTGGGACGTGAACACTTTCTTAACCACTCCCTTTTCAACATCAAACCCATTGAGTTTATGAGACACACTCAAACCTGTCAAGCAGGTGGAGTCGGTGTCTAGTACCTACATCCTGCATAGAAACAAGCGTCAAGTAGAATGTAAATATCCATTGCAGACACATCATGAAAGGTAATCGTGGGGTAGCAGGGCACTTGCAAGCAAGTGATGCAACTCCGTCCTTTCACCAAGACTCACTAGCAAACACATTAGAAACCATAACAACATAGAATCACAACATCACCACATATATTATTAAAGAAATCATAACATAGGCAAATAACATAATCACCACGAAATGTATCATAAAACATCATCAGTAATGTCAAGCATAGAAAACCAACCAAACTATGAATCCACACACAACCAAAACTGGTGAACTGATCACCATCACAAACCAAGTACAAAATCCACACATAAGAGTATCAACAACACGAGGGGTATCATAGACTACTGCAAATATAAGAAATTGAAACTATAATTTGAGAAGAAACTAGCATGCAAGATAAAAATGATAGCTAGATTGCGGGTGATATTGATAGAGATTCAATGCACATATTAGATGATCCCAAAATGAGGTAGAGAGGTTGTTTAAATAGATGCCCTCAAGAGAAAGTCAAGCATTGGGGTAAATATGGGATAATGGGAGATTAGTGGTATAAGAGGAATAAGTGGTAAATGGTAAATGGTAAGTGGTAGGAGGGAATACTAGAGGATTTTATTTAATAAATGGAGAAAATGGATATAAGGTGCATGTGTTAAAGATAGAATAATATTTAGGTATGTGCAGGATCATCATGGAAAAAATAGGCCCTTAAGTGGCAAAAAATTCAAACAAAATCAAAGTTAGGCAACTTGACGTAAAAATTTGAATAAGTTATCTATATTATTTCAAAAATATGTAAGAATAGAATTTGTAGCAAAATGAATGTAGTTTCTAAACTACTAGGTTTATTTTATTTTTTTAAAATCTATTTGGTGAAAATTTGAAATTTCAATGTAGTAGTACTTAAATTTCAGGGAAAAAATAAGAAGTAGGTGGTTGTCTGACCACCCTAACCATAATAAAATGATAATATTTTTTTATAATATTTTACAAATAAGTAGAGGACTCGTGTCTGGATGTGATACATATTTTTTAGTAATTTTTTTCCAAGTAAATAATTAATTATGAATTTTTTGTATGTTCGACCACCTTAACCAAAAATGAAATGTATGCAAAGCATAGAATGTGAAGCATGTTTTGGATTCCAAAAATGTGATATCATTTGAAAGCTATATTTTTTTCAATCAGCCTATCAATCAGGACTTTAGTTGTAATTCAAATAGAAAATGAATAATAATTATTTATAAATTCAAAGTAAAACATAATTTATATTGGTGGAAAGCTAAGAATCTTCTTAAAAAACCCTTTTGATTTCATCAATTTTGGGTTAAAAAAAGTCGTCAGCCACATACCCTACAAATACCCATCATATCGCCACTTTTTGGCCCATCATGATCCTGCACATACCCATTTATTGGATTAATTCAATGGAATATATGAAAGAAGAATGGAATGAGATGAATAATAGATAAAAATGAAATGATAGGACATATTAAGGATATAGCCAATGCCTGAAGAAAATTAAAGTTAAATGAGGATAAATTTAACAAAAAAATTTATGTGCCTACATTTGGGATCATCAAATGTAGGAAAAAGTCTTGCAAAAAGGGTTTTGTAATATTGGAAAAACTATCTTTAGGGAAGTTGCTTGGTCTACCATATAAATAAAGAAATCTTAGCCTTATTGTACCCTAGATGGGTTACGATAAAAAAGTGCCTTCCCAAATTTGGAACTTTCTTCCCCAATTGGCCTCTCGCCTGGGAAATATGATGAAGATTGAGGAAAAAAATCAACAATGTTAAACATGGATGTGAGGTTATTAGTTTTCCTCACTTGAAGAACTAATATTAGAATTACCCATAAAATGCATCTTTTGCAAATTGGAGTTAATGGGATAATTTAATGCCTATTATCTTTGTACAAAAGATGGCCACACTAGGAGGAATTGTCCTTTGGTAAAAGGAAAAGTTGCACTACAAAAGACATCCCCTAAAAAAGAAAACCTAATTTGTTGTAGATGGGGGTAAAGTGATGTAGTCCACCAATATAGTTAATATGGATAATTGACAGATAAAAAGTCCTAACCCAAAAATCTTTGCAATTCAAGTAGAACCTATAGTCCAAGAAAAAATATTGGTAACCCTAAAAGGATGTGATGAAGGCTTGTCGAATTATTTATTTGGAATTAAAGATATAGAAGAAATATTTAAAGAAGAACCTACCATCCAAGGAAAAAGCATGAAAACCCTAAAAAGGGGATGCAAATGGTTCCTTGGCCTCTTTATCTAGAAATACATAGATAGATGAAATATCTAAATTAATGTCTCAAAATATTATTTAAAAAGGCCCCATTTGTAGGGACAAAATATCTAAACCAAGAATCACCTTGGCCCCGGTGTCCCCCAAAGACAAAACGATTGATCCCCCCCAAAAAAAGTATGGGTCATCAAAAGAATGCTTAGGAGTTGGTTATGAAGAAAAATAGACTTAGGATTGCTCAAAGAAACAAATCCAGAAAGGTGACTGAAGAGGAAAATACTAATAGTGTTAGTTTTTCACCCACGATTGATATCGATGATCATCTAGAAATCTATAGCAGTAGGCCTGCAAAAGGTAGTAGTGGCCTGGAAAAAGGCCCATTTAAAGAGGATTTATTCGACTGTCTTTAAGTATTTAAAAATCCTAACTCCTCACCATTAGGGGCAAAGGGAATGTGTGAAGATATTGTCATGGATTTGTCTAGAGATGATCCAAGGCAAGGTGATGATGCCCAAGGATTAACTATAGAAAAAGGCCATCATCCCTTAGAAGTTGGGGTAGATCCACAATTCACCTCCTCTGATGGTAAGGAGATAAGTTACAATCCTAAATTTGAGGTCTCACATGCAAAAAAGTCATTTCCTTGGATGACACTAACCTAGACAAACTAACAACTGGTGACCTCGAGATTGTGCCCAATCCAATTGAAAAGTAAAAAATTGATCTTGAGCTAGTATCAATCAAAGAAATCCCCAACTCTATTAGGAATTCAAACCTTAAGAAGCCATATTAAAAAGATTGATTGAAAATTGATTTCATATCAATTTATTTTGAAGCAAAAGTTGAACATAAGCTAGCTATAGAGGACAAAACCTCTTATAATAAATCTCTAGATGATGAGAAAAATGAAAAAATGTGTCTACTAGTGGGCACAAAGGTGGTTAAAAGATTGAAAAGGAAAAGAAAATCAAGAATGGGGGAGAGAAAACCATATACAAAAAGGAAAAACAAAAGAAAAATAGATGAAACTCCTAAATGTAAAGAAGGATATATTCCTAAGTGCTTTGACTCCTTTAGGAGTGATATAGAGGAAACCCAAAGCATGGATGCTAATGATAATTAACTATCTGAGCTGGAATATTAGGGGGCTTGAATCCCTTGATAGAAATTATATCATTAGAAGATATCTTAATTTAGAGAAAAAAAATATGTTGTTCTGCTCCAAGAAGTCAATGCTATTAATTTTACCCTTGAAAGAAACCTCAAATTCATTTGGAAAGATGCACTCCTGAAATATACCAATCATGAAAAAGGTAAAAGGAGGGTTGCTATTTTGTTAAACAACACATGGGGAAAATTTGTATCTGAAATGGAGGGGAAAGAGGATCCCTATGGGTTTTATAAATGTGGTGTTTATAAAACTTAGGAATTTCATTAGGAAAGAGATCACAAAGTGTAAAGATTGACTTTCAACCTCAATGGTGAGCCAATCGAACTTGGATCTTAGTCCTTAAGACAATAGAAAATATCTAAAAAAAAAAGAAAATGATTTGAAATGCTCAAACTAAATGAGCAACAAGACGTAATACCTAAAATGAAAAATTCAAAGTGTATAGAAATGGAAATGACACTTTGCATGCATATCTGAGAAGGGTTTGATGGCATGTAACTGTCACCAAAAGCTATTTTTGAGACTTGCTAAGGGACTGATTTTTCCCTAGGTGAATGGATCCTTGTTAGGGCTTCCAAAATAACTTTTGACAGTCCTCAGATATTGGATCTTGGCTTATGTTTGGCATCTAGGTCCCATTGTCATAAAGTCAAAAATAAATTTCACAACTTAGTTTCTATGGCTTAAAAAAAATGACGACAAATTGTGCAACAATGCAAAATTGCTCCTTCAAGATCTCTTCAATTCTTCATCCACTTGTAATTTGCACATACACAGAGGAATTTTTTTGTTTGTTTGTATGGGGGTTTTCCTTGGTCAAACCCCAAGTTTGGTAGTTAAACCTTGATAGAAAGATAATGAAAAAGGAAGGAAATGAGGAATGAATAATGATTGCTACAACTCACCACCCTTCAATAGCTTCCCTTAGAGGACTAAAGTCAAACACATCTCTCCAAAGGAATTGGATATTTCTTTGCTTGATTGATTTGAATAATTGAAATGCTTGGATGCTTTAGGATCAACAATGCATATTAGCCTTCACAAGATGACATGAACACACATAAACTTGGACATGATGTTAGGATCTTGATTGCTACAACAAATGATTGATAAATATGGTCTTGAATGCTCTTGAAAATGGTATTTTCTCATATGAAATTGCTTCTTGATCCTTCTTGTTAAGTGTTAGATTTCAAATGATAAAAAGATTGTTTTTATAGGTGCTTATCTAATTTCTTGAAAATTAGATTCCAAAAGTCAACAATTACAAATTGAATTTGAATCATTAAAATGTCACAAAAAACATATTTTAAAATGGGTCTTGGCACTTAAAGGGGAGCCATTCATCCATGGGTGAATGAGTCCTAGACTATAAGTCTAGGACACACATATTTCATGGTGATTTAATTATTTATTGCATTTATTTAATGTTAGTTCTCCTTTTGGGAAACAAAAGAAAAGGCTTTGGAATGCATGATTTGGAAAATTAGAAGGTTAATTAAGTCCAATAAATTAAGGGACGCAAACATAGTGTGAAATTGTAGAGATATATAGTTTTCTACACTACATTTAGCCCCCACTTTAGTGAGAGTATGAACTTATGCTCAAAATCACACTAAAATAGACAAATATGTGTCAAGAGGGGCCCAAGCATAGAAATGCTAATTATGAGATAGGATGAAAAAGATCAAGGAGGGTGATCAAGCCCCTAGGATCAAAGATCCTATGAAAACCCCACATAAGCACAAAGGACACACATGCATGTAAGATATGTGTAGCAAGACAAGATAAATAAGCATAAAATGTCAAAGCCAATGAAAAATGGAAAAAGGATGGATCAGGACTTAGATTTTTGTACAACATGAATGGATCAAGCCTAATTTATTTTTCCAAATACAAATTTCTCTCGAGGGCTAGTGCAATTCAGTATATACACTAGGTGAGCCCCAAAGATAAAAAAAATTGAGAAACACAAACTAGGTCTACAAGGTGTGTACCTATAAAAAGGTGGAAGATGGGAAATTCATCACAAAATGTGTACCCATATGTCAACCATACCAAAAGTTATAAACCCTAATAACTTTGATAAGGTTCCACAAAATGATCAATTGGTTATACCAATTGTGCTACACTGAGTTCAACTCCTATGAATAAAGGTGAAGCAAAATTTAAAACTGAAACTAAAACTCACCTTAGGAGGTGCAAATTCCAAAATAAAATAATTCCAATGTATGCCCCCACTTTAAAGTAATTGCTAAACACCATGTTGTGAACAATTAATCTAAAGTAGAAATGATAAATGTCAATTGATAAAAGGGAAATTAGAGATTATTTTGAAATCCCTATGCCAATGATATGTTTCCAAATAAATATTCTTCATGAAGAAGGGTTTCCCCAACATGCAATCTCAAAAGATAACACAAAAGGGATTTGTGGATTCAAGGTCAGTGTATGCTTTTGATATAATGATATAATAGAGCTCAAAACCATCACCATTCCCCAAATACTCATAGAACAACAAATACAATGGAAGAATAGCACATAGAGAGTGAAAGAAAAGAAAATATTTTGGGTCAACATGGAAGTGACTTATATGTCTCAACTCCTTACATTGTCCCCAAAAGGAAAAAACAAGACAAATGAAAAGACAATGTTTACTATAGATAGAAGAATGGAGGTACAAATAGAAGAATGCCATGATAGATTCTATTCCTTTGTATCCTTGCACCAACAGAGTAACAAGGGTCATCCAAAGAAAGATCACAAACATAAAGATATGCCATGAAGCACAATACGAGGGATCACATTACATGCATGAAATCATAAAGAACATGAAAATAAAAGAGAGTATGTCAGATGCGAACCAACCTAAAGTAGGTTGTCTATTTCCCAGTCTTTCTCATCATATACAAAAGGCAGATAACTAACCAAAGGGAATACAACAAGTGCCATACTAAGAGCATCACCAGGTTCAACACGTGGTGGGTCACTCACATCAAGAGGATCATCATAGTTGTCCCCATCTAAATTCATAAAAGTCAAAAACAACAAAATCAATTCATTATACACTTCATCAATTTTAGCAATCTCATCATTGTCATCCAAGTTAATCACAACAGAAGGTCTAATGAAAATGTCCATTGTATGTTCTTGTTTTTGTTGTGGTGGAGCTAGAGAAGTTTCATGTTGTGGAGAAGGTGGAGAATCATCATTCTTTGTTTGAGTTGGTTTATTCTTTTCTTCTAATTGATGAGCAATAGTATGACATCTATGCCTACGCTCTTTAGAATTTCGGTTTCTTCTTGTACGATTTATAAGCTGTGATGGTGTTGGAGTAGGTTTTTCAACCATTAGTCTCTTTTCTTCCCTTAGGGGAGGAACGAAAGGGATCTCCATAGGTTGGGAAACCACTTTCTCTTTAGTTTTATAAACTTTTTTTGGTTTTCGGAGGTACAAATGGAATTGTATGATTATCTCTTAGTCTCTTGTAGGACATAGGTGGTAGAGTAACATCATACTCATTTTGATTATTCAAGAGATCTTTTGGTTCAAGCATCTACGTTCATCCACAACAATGGGAGTGGGAGGAACAACTATAAATATTTTAGTTTTAGGTGGGATACTGGGAAGAGATAACTTTTCTATATGATTTTCTTTAAAATTTTGATATGATTTAAAGAATAAATTATCACAAGGTGCAATAGGTTCCATAGGTTCATGCCAAAATAAATCCAATAAAAAGTTCCCACGGGAAGACAAAGGATTAAATCCACTATGATGCAGTATTAAAACTTGGTTGTAAAATGGAAATTTGAAGCACTTGTGAATGGCCGATGGAATGACATTCATGGAGTGTAGAAATGGATAGCCTAACTTCACATGAAACTGATCCGATGGCGGGATGATGGAGAATGATATATTTTATTTTTTCAGTAAAAAATTTAATGGAAGGGCTATTGAACCTGTTGTAGGGTGGGAAAAACCACCATGTGTTTTGATTCATGCTTTTGATTGTTCATAGAAATCTTGGTAAATTTCATGCACAAATAAGAATTCCTCAGTGATTATATTTTATACACTCACAAGATCAGTTAATATCCCATTTGTAAGCTTGCCATTGATTCTTCTGGGCATGTAAAGAGGACCATCAAGTGCATGTTTAATTATATCACTATTTGAGAAAGCAATGTCAAGAGACAATTTGGTTTGGCCCTTGTGAGGTTGAATGTCAATGAGTCCAATCATAGCATGTAGATCATCCCCATTATCACTCTTATCATCATCAGTTATATCTTGTATCTTGTCAACATTTATCACGTCATTCTTGTTATCACTAGCTTTTACAAATGTGATGGAATTTTTTGACATTGTATTGGTTAATATTTGAAAATTGTGTTTGGGTGAAGAAATATATTTATTTCCTTGATCACTAACACCACCCAACTAGATGTGATTAGAATCAATGAGGTCTTGCCCTATATGTTTAAGATGCCTGCATCATTCCTTATCATGTCCACTTTTTTAGTGATATTGGCAAAAGATATTTAGGTTATAGTTTGGAGGTAAAGGATTAGTTGTATCAAGAGGTCTAATGGGAGGTAAGGTGATTAGGTTCTTTCTCAAGAGTTGCAACATAATTGAATGGAGGGTATCGAGTAATGGGGTGAATTCCCTATTCTTATCTCAAAATTGGCATGGAGTTGAACATTTTATGGAAGCCACTTGAGGTTCAACATGGTAGTTTTTTTGAGGTTTATTTAAATTTGTAAGAATCCCTTGTTTTGTTTCTTGAATGGTTGGGAATTGTGATGAGGCACGGTTTCAAAATTTTTAGGATGTGTTGAAGTAGTTTTTCCTACACATTAATTAAGCAAGTTTCGATAATAATAGAGAGCCATGTATAAGTGTGTAAAGGAGGGAACTTTCATCATACCAATCTTATCTTGGATATTTATTTTTAAGTTGTCAATGAAAATTATTTGAAGATCAACATCGAGGAGTTTAATGTTGATTTGTGAGTAAAGCAATTGATAACATGCTATGAAATCAATGACCTTTTCATCTGCATTTTGTTTACATTGCATCAAATCATGTAGGGCCATCTTAGGACCAATGTGCACTTGGAAATAGTTGAGAAATGCTTCAACAAGCCCATTAAATGAGTGGATTGAGTTATTTGGTAAGGAACAAAACCATTCCAAGGCTGTATCTTGTAAGGACCTAGGAAAAATATTAGCTAAGAGCTTATCTTAAAAATGAAGTCACTATATAAGGTTGTATAAGTTGATACATGGTTGCTAGGATCTCCTTTACCATTGTATTTCTCAAATCTAGGTATCTCTATGCCTTGTGGCATTTGTGCTCTCAATATCTCCAATGACAATGGGTTTTTTGACATATTGTGAATGTTTTCTATATTAGTTTTGGTTCAATGTAGTTTTTTTTGTTGAAGGGATGTGACATTTTGAAAAAGTTAGTTTGTGATGAAATCATTGGTTGTATTTTGATATAGAGGTGAATATTGTGGGGTTGTATATGTGTTGGGTGGGAAACTAAATTGTAAGTTTGTGAGAGGTAGGGGGTTTTGAGATAAGATGTTTGAATTCACAAAACTAAAAGGATTCCTTGTGGAAATACCCAAAGTTTGAGTGATATTACTAGTTGGTTGCATTATTGTAGTAATAGTTGGATGAGTATATGTAGGAATAGAGGCTATGATTGTAGGGGGAGGAATTTTATTTCCTTCTTTACTTTGAGTGTATCCCAAAGTTTGAGCATAGCTAGCCATTGTAGGAATATGATTATCAATAATTTTTGACCTAGGTTACACACAATCTCTAATCCTAGGTCATTATCAAGCATTCTCCTCATGTTATTTATGATAGGAACAACAATTCCAACAATATACTCTATACTCACCAAGTCTTGAAGTTTTTCTAAGGCTTTATCCATTTGTTTCAACTTTTTTTTAGGGACATGAGAAACCAAGGTTTCAACATCAATATAAGTGGTTGATGGTAAGGTGGTCATATGACATGTGACATTAGGGATGTGGTCTAGAATGAGTTGACTAGTGTCAACAATATGAGTGAAATAGTTGGAAAAATCAAGATCTAGGGTGGATGTACTAGCGTGAGATGCCATGAGTTTCAAACTACGTATCACTGAAGTATTTCCAGTAGGAAACTAGGTTGTGATACTCATACAATTTTCACCAAACCAAAAGTGCACCCAAAATGGACAAAAAGCACTAAATAAAAATAATTGACTCCTAGAAATAAAAAGCATAATGCAAGTATTGAATAAGATATTGCAATATTTAGATGATCTAAAATATGATAATTGACTGATTTTAAGATGCAAAAACCTAAAAAATGGGTACTTTTGAATGTCATTTTGATCTTAAAAAATGTACTTTCTTTAACCAAATGAACTAAATGCAAACATCTACAAAAATATGCAAATTCTAAAATTGAAACAAAGATTTGCAACTACAGGAAAATGAAGTAGACATAGACAGATATGTGTGCAAAATTTTACAAAATCACCTATACAAGGACATGTTCACCTAGGGGCAGATGAGTCTTTGCACAAGGTTTTGAAAAATTTAAATCTGAGTGTTTGATATGATATTTATGCTCACCATTCCTAACTGCAAACAAATTCTTCAGTGATAGCATTTCCAGGATTCTGATTAAATGTCAATGCAATTTGTATGAAAATGTGTGAACAAAATGACAAATTTTTTTTAATGTAATTTTGACTGTAATTCTGTTCTAAATGATTGAAACACACCTTAATGTAAGCTGTTATGTAGAATATATGCAATTTTTTTGGATCTTTTATGATTTTGAATCATGCAAATATGCAATATATAGCCCTAAATGAAATGCAAAACAAGATAATGCAAAACCTAGATCTAGGGTTTCAATGACCTCCACTTTAGAAAAGTATGATGTAAGAATTTAGGGTTCACCAAAATGAAATGGAGGGTAAAGGGGATCCCCATGGGTTTTATAAATGTGGTGTTTATAAAAATTAGGAATCTCAATATGTTCTTCCCTAGGGATTTCATTAGGAAAGAGATAACAAGGCGCAAAGATTGACTTTCGACCTCATTGGTGATCCAATATTACCTAGATTGTAGTCCTTAAGACAATATATAAAAGATCTGGAAACAAATGAAAATGATTTGAAATGCTCAAACTAAATGAACAACAAGACCTAATACCTAAAATGTATATTTGAGATTGTATAGAAATAGAACTGATAATTTATAGGTAGATTTGAAAAGGGTCTAATGGCATGTACCAATCACCAAAAGCTATTTTTGAGACCTGCTAAGGGACTGATTCACCCCTAGGAAAATGGGTCCTTGTTAGGGCTTCCAAAATAAATTTTGACAGTCCTCAAATGTTGGATGTTGGATTTTTTTTGGCATAGGTCCCACTATCAAAAATTGAAAATAAATTTTGTAGCTTAGTTTTCATGGCTTGACAACAATGATGACAACTTGTGCAACAATTAAAAATTTCTCCTTCAAGATCTCTTCAATTATTTGTCCACCTGTAATCTACACATACACAAAGAGGATTTTTTTTTTGTTTGTATGGGGGTTTGCCTTGGGAAAACCCCAAGTTCGGTAATTAAACCTTGATAGAAAGATAATGAAAAAGGAAGGAAATGATGAATAAACAACGCTTGCTACAACTCACAACCCTTCAATAGCTTCCCTTAGAGGATTGGATTCAAACAAATATCTCGAAAGGAATTGGATCTTTCTTTTCTCAATTGATTTGCATACTTGAAGTGTTTGGATGCTTTAGGATCAACAATGCATATTAGACTTCACAAGATGAGATGAACTCACATAAAACTTTGACATGATGTTAGGATCTTGATTGCTACAACACATGACTGATAAATTTTCTCTTGAATGATCTTGACAATAATATTTTCTCATATGAAATTGATTCTTGATCCTTCTTGTTAAGTGTTAGATTTCAAATGATAAAAATACTGTATTTATAGGTGTTTATCTAATTTCCCAAAAAATAGATTCCAAAAGTAGATAATTATAAATTGAATTTGAATCATTAAAATACCACCCAAAACATATTTTAAAATGGATCTTGGCATTTAAAGGGGACCCATTCACCCATGGGAAAATTGGTCTTAGCCTATAAGTCTAGGACACACATATTCCATGGTGATTTAATTATTGATTGAATTTATCTAATGTTGTTTCTCCTTTAAAAAAAAAAAGAAAAATAAAAGGCTTTGGAATGCATAATTTGGAATTTAATTAGAATCTTAATTAAGTCTAATAAATTAAAGAACCCAAACATAGTGTGAAATTGTAAAGGTATACAATTTCCTAAACTACAATATCCAAAAGTCGTACTTCTCCATGCAATAGGGTTGTATGGATTTTAATTAAAAAAGACAATAAAAAATTAGAATATGTTCAATTTATGCTTCTAATGACTATAGAAAAATGATAAAACTCTAGAAATGGCTATGTAACTAGAGAAAATTCCATGGATTTTGGGTGGAGATTTTCATATGATAGAAAACAAAAATGACAAATATGGTGGATTGGACATAGACTAAAAAGGAAATGTTTTTTTTTTGGAAAAAATGCAAAGTAAGCATAGGTTGTGTGACTCATTAGAAGGATGTAAAAAAGGAAAAAATTCCATTTGGTTTACGTTGTGTAACATCCAAAATGGTAACAAGAGAATATATTTGAGTTCGGATATGTTCTAACCAAACAAAGACTTGGTATACTTTGAAAAGTTGGAGGATGGTGGTAGGGTAAGTATGTACCCTTTCACTATATCTGACCATCATCCTATTAATTCCAAAATAAGGCTAGCTTATAATTGTCAGGGTGGAGATAAAAGGGATAAAAAAAACTCATATTAAATACTAACCTCTTAAAAGATGAGGATTGTAACACATTAATATTCACAATCAAAGAATTAAATAATTGGATGCTGAAAGACTTATCCCCAATTGAAAAATGGAACCAAAACACCCAAACTTGGGCTAAATTTTTTCAAACTATTGGGAAAAATAAATCCTTATATGGGAGGTGGTTAGAGAACTCCCTCCAAGAAAATATTTTTAATCTAGAAAATGACCTTTAGTCAAATCCCTCCAAAGAAGTGGTTAATGAAAATTTAATCAAATGTAAAATGACTTAATGACTCTAGAAGTTAGGAGAATTCAAGACCTAAAGAAAAATCCAAAATAAATTGGATTAATAATGGTGACAAGGGATCAAAATTATTCTTTAATTACATAAAGGAAAATAATATTAAATAAAAAATAAGATGTGTTTGGGGGAGGATAAACTGGCATCATCTAGAACTAGTTCTTCCTCTTCTTTTAGGACCTTTTCAAATATGAAAGTAGTGGTCCCCACTCCATTAAAGCCTTAGATATTTATAAAAAAGTTAATCCCCAAGAAGGTCTCTACAAAGGAAGTAGAAAATATTAGTAAAGAGACTTCAAAGGAGGAAATCTCTTAAACTGCTTAGTCATTTAACCCTGAAAAATCTCTTGGGGCTAACAAGATCCCCATTGAATTTTATAAAAAAAACTTAGAATAGATAAGTGAGGACATTTTTCATGTATTCAATGAGGAAATTAGCAAAGGATCTCTTGGCAATAAAATTTATAAAGGAATTATAAAAATTATTCCCAAAGATGGAGATAAGAGTCTGATAAAAAATTGGAGGCCAATAACACTACTAAATTTCTCTTATAAGATACTTTCCAAACTAATAGCCATGAGAATAGAGATATTCTCCTAGAAGTGATAAGTTACATACAGAGTTGGTTATCAAAGGTAGATATATCCTAGAAAATTTAATCACTAGTTGGGAAGAGATGGACTAGGATAAGAGCTCTACTCAAGATGTGGGATTGCTTTTACTTGATTTTGAAAAAGCATATGAAAGAATTGAATGGCCATTTATCATGATGACTTTGGAAGCCTTTAGGTTTCCAAGTGTATTGTACAAAATGGTTAAAAACTTGCTACGAGATGGTACCTCCCAAGTTGAAATAAATGACACCCTAACAAAATATACTACCCTTGGTAGGTTAATAAGGCAAGGTTGCCCCCTTGCTCTGGCAGTCTTTTTTTTAATAGCAATAGAAGCTCTTTATTACCTAATAAGAGACAACACAATAATCCCTAAAGTAAGAGGTCTAAAATTTCCTAATGATAGTGAACTATTAAAGATTCATTTTACTGATGATACAACAATATTTGTCAATTTGGAAGAAGAAAAATTTAATCAATTAATAAAAAACTAGACATTTTTTGTGATGTTTCAAGGGCTAAAGTCTCCAAAAAAAATTATAATGAAAGTTAGAAAAACTCCCCTCAGTTTGGCTCAATAATTTCAAGATCCAGTGGGGTGGGCCAAACACACAAGACATTTTAAAGCTATCCCTTTTGCAACTAGTCCATGTTTGAAAGACATGCAGAATTGGGTCAAAAGTAAAATTGAAAAAAAGCTTGATAGTTGGAATGAACATTATCTTTCGTTGGCTGGGAGATTCCAAGTGTGTCAAAAAATCCTATCCTCATATACCTTATACTACTCTTTGGTCTAGGTATTCTTTAGCTACTAGATAGAGGAAGTACAAAAAAATATCAGAGAGTTCTTTCGCTCTAATGAAAATGGGAGGAAAAAGAAGCATGTTGTGAACTCGAATTAATGTTGTATTGATAAACAACATGAGGTTTAGGTTTTAAAGATCTTAAGCATGGTATTTCTCTTGCGGTCAAATGGATAATTAACTCTACTGATGGGGATGAACCATGGAAAGTCCTAATTGGGAAAAACATAGAATGTGTAGATACTCGACATTGTCCTAGCCAACGAGTGACACTTTTACACTAATTATTATCTTGGTCATAATGATTAAATAATGTTCAAGTATTTGATTATTATCTTATTTCATACTCTACTATTAATTAAATGATTTAATATTATTTAATTAACTCACTTTAATATTATTTTTCTCTGATTAATTAAATAAATCCTATTTATTTAATTACGTCCCTAATTTTTTTTTTAGACTGTAGGAATCGGGTAGCACGACCCCATATAAACTGCAGTGCGCCTGGTAAACTTTTTAACATGACCGGAGGCGCTGGCGCGACACGCCCTCCGGTACCACAGGGGTGGGGGAGACTAGACCTCGTGACCAACCCCCTGCAACAGAAAAGATTTAGCCAACCGAGCTAAGGCCCCAACCCCTAATTATGTCCCTAATTATCTTTATTCTTCTAAATTAATTAAATAAATAAATATTATTTAATTAATTATCCATTATCCCTTCCAAAATTAAATAATTACTTTAATTATTTAATTATCTACAAATTCCTCAACAATACCCACTCTCCAATAATAATAAAATTAATTGTTTTATTTATTATTTTCACTTGCACATGCCTTTAATAATTTATTCATTTCATTAATTATTAAATCTCATACATTTCCACCTCATTCCTAATGGATAATTTCTCTCATGACTAATCAATTTTAGTCTACTAAACAATCAAATTTAGTTTAGTCCCACTCAGTATAGTTAACAAAGTAATCGATTACCTTAACTAATTTATGCAATTAGTTAACAAATTCTTGTAATTAGTTAATTAATACATGCAAAAAGTTATTTGAAATCATGCAACCATTGTACGTAGTTAACTCATCAATCAATTCTCACTGGGCATGTTGAGGTAGGTCTTGAACATATTTTTTTTATTTCTTTGATAGAACGCTCAAAATCATATTGTATCAAACAAGGGAAAAAAGTAGATACCTAAAATTGTCCTAGCTTACGAGAGACATTTTTATACTAATTATTGTCCTAGTCATAATGATTAGATAATATTCAAGTATTTAATTATTATCTAATTGCATACTCTACTATTAATTAAATAATTTAATATTAATTAACTAACTCACTTTAATATTATTTTTCACTGATTAATTAAATAAATCCTATTTATTTAATTACATCCCTAATTATATTTATTCTTCTAAATTAATTAAATAAATTAATATTATTTAATTAATCATCCATTATCTCTTCCAAAATTAAATAATTACTTTAATTATTTAATTATCTGCTTTCCCACTTTCTAAATTAAATAATTACTTTAATTATTTAATTACCCATAAATTTCTCAACATTATCAACTCTCCAATAATAAATAAAAATGATTATTTTATTAATTAATTTATTTCCACTTACACATGCCTTTAATAATCCATTCATAAATAATTAATTATTAATTCTCACACATTTCCACCTCATTCCTAACAAAGACTTTCTCTAAGTACACTGACTAATCAATTTTAGTCTACTGAACAACCAATTCAGTTCACTCCCACTCAGTCCAAGTTAATGAAGAAATTGATTCCCTTAACTAATTCATGCAATTAGTTAACTGAAATCATGTAACCAGTTGCAGGTGTGATCACATGAAAAAATCGTTTCGTAAACGAGCAACAAACAAAGGAGTGCAAGGAACAAAGATTAACACCTTACACCTCAAGATAGGGAAAAACATTGAACTTAACAAAATAAATGGAAAGTTTTACCTTGTCAAGCTGTCCTTTGGTTGGCCCTTGATTTGTGATGTTGTGTATGCTCCACTTGATGGCAAAAGATGCACAAATATGATGCAAGATGGATGAGAAATGAATGAAAATGCTATGATGGATGCAAGGAATACAAGTTTTTAGCTAAATATGGCTCAAATAATTTTTTTGCAAGAGTTTGGTTAGCACAATGATCAACCCCTAAATGAGAGAAAAGAGGGGGTATTTATAGAGGAAGTTGAATTTTCCAGAGAATTCAACGGTTGAGATTAAACCAACAAGGCCAAGATGAAGGGCTATGTTGAGTTGAGAACTCACAAGCCCTCACATCTTGACATGTGGAATGTGAGATGGCTTAGAAATGGTGATGTGTAAATGAGGTGGAAGGAGGGTACATGATGTGGAGGAAGGAAAAGTACCTTGTAAGTACCTTGGGGGATGAGAAGATTTCCTCAAAAAGGAATTTTTTATTTCCAAGTGGGAATGAAAGTGACTTTTTAATAATTTTAGAATTCCTCAAAAATCTTCATGGGAAAAGGGAAAATAGTTGGAGAAATAAATGTGAATTAAAAATTCACATACTTACAAGAATCTCATGGATAAGACAAGGTTCCAAAAAGGGAAGCACTTGTCCACATGTGACTTGATGTGACAAGTCAAAAAATTCTAGAAGATGCATGGGAAGAGGAGATTCTAGGAGGAATAAATATGAATTTAAAATTCACATGGAAAAAAGGGTCCATGCCAAGAAAGGAAAATGAAAAGGTTGACTAAAAAAGCATGCTAAATGTGGCTAATGACTTTGATTAAGGTTGTGCAAACACATGATTAAGAAGATTAATGAAAGATTAGAAGCAAGTGGCAAATGCAGGAGGATGTGACATTAATCTTGATTAAGATGTGCAAATCCTAATCATAAATTAATTAAATTAATTATGATTAGAAGAGGGTTATGGAGGATGTGACAATGAGAGAGAAAAAGATGAATTAAAAATTGACTTGAATTTAGAGGTCACATGACTAAATTAAATAAAGTGATGTGTTTATTTAATTTAGAGAGGAAAGAAGTAAAAAGTAAAAGTATTTAATTATTGAATTAAATACTTTAGAAACCTTATACAAATGATGAAATATTAATTAAATGAATGATTTAATTAATAATAGCAAAGAAGATGAAATGGACGAGTAAAGGGATGAATAAAGAGAAAAGGTTGACCATATGGAAGTGGTCAAATTTGGATGCCTACATTTTTTCCCTCTTCAAAATGATATTAAGATAATAGGGTTTCAAAGAAAATAGAATGCAGATGAATCTATAGAGGAAGCAACCAGAAAAGAGATGCCCCAACATGGGAGAGATTGTGTGAGCTGCCCAAATAGAGGGAAATGGAAGGGGATGTCTCAGTCTCGCAAGAGAAGCTTCATGACAGAGGAATGAACAAGAATGGTATGGTATGCCCCCTTGAGAAGGTGGTCGGGGAAGGAAAAGGGGTATCGGGCAACTACTCAAAAGTAGGGAATGGTATATGTCATTGGAATGAAAACGAAAAACCAAGAAGATTGAATTTTGAATACAGGCAAATGGATACACAAGTTGCAAATGGCGGCCTCGGGAAGATAGAGGGTGAATGAATTAGTTGGAGGAAGAATATTTTAAATAAAGGGTAAAAAAAACCCTACATTTAAAAAGGTAAAAAGGGGAGAAAAGTTATATAAGGTAATTGTAGGAATTACCTCTCATTTGAATAAATGTGAGTTGAGGAAGAGAGGGAGGAAAAGAAAGGGGGAGAACTAGAGGACATGATGCCAGACAACTTCGACACCGAGATTATCCACTGGGCGGACGAGGTGCGAAAGTTCTATAACCACTGTGTCATGCCCTTCCAGGTTAGTACCGAACCCAAATTTGTGCTTTTGTGATCATTTCGTTGAGTTTTAGAAAATTTGAAAATATGGGTTTGGGTGGGGGGGCAAGGTAGAAAAATGGGTAGGAGGAAAAATGGGAATTTTGTTTTTTTTTTCTTGGCTCGGGTGGGAAAAAGAGCTAGATTGAGGAGGGGGGGACATGCCCTAGAAGAGGGCAAGGTTGCATGCAAAGGGATAGGCTGGAAGTCAGGTCCCGCAGAAGGGAAGGTCTGCTAGTGCTCAGGCAGGTCCACCCACACATGGGGGTGGGTCCACTCGCGCATAGGGTGCAGGTTCGCTCGAGAGCTCGAGCGAGTCTGCCTATGCCTGGGTGGGTCTGCCTGGGAGCTCAGGTGGGTCTGCCCATGCCTGGGCGGTTTTTCCCGTGCATAGGATGGAGGCTTGCTCTGGAGCTTGGGTGGGTCCGTCCGTTCTTACATGGGTCTGCCCGCGCATAGGGCGCGGGCTCGCCCGAGAGCTTGGGCGGGTTGGCTCGTGCCTGAGTGGGTTCACCCATAGACTGGGGTGGGTCCACTCGCGCATAAGGTAGGCTTTCCTGGGAGCTCAAGGTGGGTCCACCCGTACTATTGTGGTTCCACCCACAGACTGGGGTGGGTCTGTCTGTGGCTAGGAAAGACTGACAAGGTGAGGAAGAAGGAAAGGAGAGGGGAAAAGAAAAGATAGGAAAGGGGACCTGGGATCAGGGAAAAGGAAAGAAGATAAAAATGAGAGAACAAGACTGACAAAGGTGGCATGTCATGGATGCAGGACTTTGATAGATTGTGAATGCGAGAGAGGTGGTTCAAGGTACTGAAGAGATGCATAGCAGCCATGAATGACGTGAATCACAAGGCGCTAGCATAGGCAGGGCTTCTACACATGTTATCCTATTTGATGATTAAGGCCCACAGGGCCATGTTGACAGTGTTGATAGAGCATTGAGATTCAACCACATCGACATTTCACCTGCTGATGGGGGAGATGACACTGATGCTAGAGGATGTCTAGAGGATTTTGAGGCTCCCCATAGTGGGCCTCCTGGTCAGTAAGTGCAAGTCGGAGAGGGAGGCACTGGATGAGTTCATGCGGATAGTGTTCGACAATGAGGATCTATCGATTCAACGACAATAGTTGGATGTGGATAGATGCCTGATGTGTAGGGTACCAACATTGTCATTGTACCTAGCGGGACTAATTAGTGGGATTTTGATTCTGGACTAGACCGGTTGGTTCTTGCACCTCAGGTTTGTGGAGGTGATTCAACATATCATTGAGGGCCGAGAAGGGCAATTTGCGTGGGGGACTTTCTTACTAGCATAACTATACAGAGATATGCACGTGATATACATTTAGGAGGTGCTAAGTGTGACTCACATCACACTGCTATAGGTATGGGCCTAGGAGCACATCAGGGTTTCCAAGCCAGCTGTGGTGAGAGCAAGATAGGAGGATGATAGGTCTCCAGTAGTCTGGAGGTGGGGGACGGAGGCAGGCGCGATACTGAACTGCGAGGGATATGAAGATATTTATGCATGGAGGAGGTTATTTGATGAGTTTCCAGTGGTGACGATAGTGTGGTGACCATACATGCTGCGACAGTTTAGTGGATGTAGGGAGGATGAGGGTAGACACAAAGATTACTTCTACACTCGATGTCATATCATGGGGAGAGAGCCACAAATAATTGAGTCACACAAGCTAGATTGAGTGTTGAGGGAGTATGGGGTGAGGTAGGATATCCCATAGGCTCGAGAGTTGTTATGGTGACTGACATGAGAGTGGCCATGGGGAGATGAGATTGATCTCAAGTGGGTGAGGGAGGCATGGGATACACTATAGTTAGTACCGTATCCAAGGAGGAGAAGAGGAGTGAGAGATGTAGGGACGATAGATCGGTATAACTAGTGGTTTCATCGACATCCGCCTTAGTGGATTACGCCAGTGGTGCCCATTCAGGAGGCACTAGGTTTTAGGTCAGAGGATGAGACATAGTGGGCAATCAAGAGGGGGAGATCATGTCTGAGGGGATAGTGAAGATGAGGATAGGGAGGAGGAGATAGAGGAGGATAGGGGGTGGACGGAGTAGTAGAGGAGCCGGTGAGGGTGGGTCAAAGGAGGAGATGATGATGGAGAGTTCGAGGAGGAGATGGAGTAGAGGGAGGAGAGAAGACCAGGGCCATAGATCAATAGGATAGGAGGCTGGAGGTATAGTGAGAGAGTGGATAGGAGGCCCACACAACCATAGGAGGCCAGTAGAGACATAGACAAGAGGCGAGTGTAGCCTCAGGAGGCCAGCGGTGACAAAGACAAGAGGTTGCTGAGGTTACCAGAGAGCAGGAGAGGATGCCAGGGAGGAGGAGGAGGAGAGGCTGGGTGGTGATTGATGTAGATGAGACAGAGGTAGAGGGAGAGGATGAGTAGGTGGAGCTAGAGTTGATGGATGAGCAGGTGGAGACGGAGGTGATGGACGTGGACATGGAGGTTCATGATGTCCCCCTAGTATCCATGGTACCACCTAGAGGGGAGGATCCAGTAGTGCTATTGGGAGGAGCCTTGGAGAGGTTATGGCTTAGTGAGCAACAACTGTGGAAATTAGAGGCAGAGCAGAGGATATTAGAGGCACAAATGAGGGAGCGGCAAGCACAACTTTTCAGGAGTGAGAGGGATTACTTAGAGCTTTCCATGATGGTGACAGAGAAGGAGAGGAGTCTAGTTAGAGAAAGAGATGAGATGATTGATCTGTGTGTAGAGATAGATAGCTTTTGGGAAGAGGTTACAAGGGAGCATGAGGATGGAGATGCAGCGAGATGGGAGAGGGATTGTCTAGTGGTAGAGGAGGCGGTGCGACAGGCTAGGGGATAGGGAGATGTAGGAGTAGAGGCAGGATAGGGGCCTGTAGAGACTGAGGTGGAGGTAATAGGAAATGTAGAGGATTTGTGGAGATAGGTAGAGCGGTCATGGAGAGAGAGAGTGGATCTATAGCGGGAGCAAGATGAGCTCGGGGACATAGTGTACTATTTAGAGTAGATAGTTGGAGATATGGGGTTTATGTAGAGGAGAGAGGAGGAGATGAGGGCTCAAGAATGCTTAATGCAAGAAGAGAGAGACATAGCTCAAGCACAAGTGCAGGCTATGGAGGTAGATAGGGATGTAGCTCTAGCATGAGTTCAAGTGTTGCAGAGTGAGCAAGAGGTGGTAGAGGCATAGGTACAATCTCTTTAGAGAGAGAGATGCAGCAGAGTTGAGATCATTGGCACTATAGAGGGATAGGGATGCCATGGTGGCTTAGGAACAGGTTGCATAGAGGGAGAGAGATTTTGTAGAGGTGCGGATGTAGATGATGCATGGAGAGAGGGACACAGTGGTGGCATAGGTGCAAGCAGTATAGGTTGGGGGTGGTGAGACAAGAGCAAACATACAGAGATTGTAGGCATAGTTACAAGTTGAGAGGGATAGGGCCACAAAGTAGGCACAATAACTAAGGTCAGCATAAGAGGCATAGGAGTAGGAGCCGAGAGCCATTAGCGAGGATCAAGATAGATACAGGCATGAGCGGAATGCTGCTAGATATCAGGCTAGGCAGAGAGATGACTATATGCAGGAGGCGACCTACTGGAGGTGTGCTTATGAGCAGGTAGTTCCATATCCGGTGTAGTGCACAACGTGCTATGGCAGGCAAGTACCTTAGATGCTGACACCATCCCAGTCATTAGGGACATGTACCAGAGGGTATAGCGAATTTTAGTCGACTCCTCCTTACTATGGTGGTTATTAGGGGACTCTCAACAGTGATTATCAGGGGACTCCCACACGTAGAGGGCCAGTGCTCGATTCTCCTCAGAGATCAGACGTGGGTAGCTCACAATAGAGTGGGAAGAGAGTAGGTGACAGGATACAGGTTTTTTGACAAGTGTATGATGGAGACTCAATAAATATCAGCATAGATCATATGTGATCTACATCCCTAGATTTTGTACCTTATTTGATGATATACATGATGGATATGTATTTGATTATGTTTAAGACATTATGATGAGATGGATATTGTATTATTTTGATTATGATATGCGATAGTCCTCATTGACACCACACATTATGTTTATGTGATGGATGATTTATGTTATGCATATGATTATGTTTTTATGCCTTTATGATGGATTATCCAATGTATGTACATGTGTAGGATGATTTATGCTTATGTGGATGATTTGATTATGCATGATGTTGATGATGATTTATTTATATTGATGTAGTTGTATATACAATGTATGAGTGACATCTAATGTTTATGATGTAGGATGGTATGTTTATGTTATGTAATTATTATGGACCTGACGATTTTGTGTTGCAGGTGCTGATGTATGTAATGTGTAAATGTTAATGTGGAAATGTATAGATTAAAATGAACCTAAAATGCTTAATCTAATCAGTCTATAAAATATGATGGACCTATGATGTAACATGAAATATGAACATAAGTGTCAATAAGGATTTGTATGGGAATGTGGGTAGATGATAGGCGTAGTGTGGGTGTGATACTACATCTGTCAAGAACCATTAGTATCCTGAGGAGAGAAAAGGGGAAGATAATCAAAGTTTGTACAACTAAAATCAAAAGTCATGGGTTAGGATTATGCAATGAAATGAAATGCAATCATGAATGCAATTTTCCATCTTTGGAGCATTGATTTTTGCTATAGCATAAGACACCAGCTAGTAGGGTATATGAAACCAAGGAAAGTTAGCATCTAATGCAAAAAAAACACAGTAAACAAGGTTATCCCAACACCCCAAAGTGACAAAGACTTTGGTCGGGCTAGGTATCAGGATAACCAAAAGAACAAAGGGATGTCTCAGTGTAACACAAGACCTCAATGATCTTGATGGGTACCAAGTGGGACAACCCAACAGACAAAAACAATAAAATATCAAGATATTCCCTGATGTTAACTAATTAAAACACACCATAATATAATAGATTATGGTGACCTTGACTAGTTGTAATAAGGAGATCAAACAATAAACAAAATCCAAAAGCACTAAAAGATCATAATCAAATTCAAAAGTCCTTTGCCATAGGATCACAAGGATTGATGGGGTTGATGAGGTCTGTTAGGAAGGATGCATCATGTTGAGACGGATGATGGATACTAAACTAAAATGACCCAGGTGATGCAAGATTTTTGTCATTAACTAGATCTTTTGACACTAGAGGATCTTGTTTGTAAAGAACCAGCTGGAGAAGGGCACTCTTGACAACATGACACAAGAGACCAGACAAAGATTGACACAAGACTAACACACCCTAACGACCTAGGGGCTCGAGGGCTAATCAAAGATTAGCCTTGCCTACATGAAAGTGTAGAGCCCTCATAGTTTAGGAAAATACCACGGATAAAAGTAGAAAGAGGACTAATGGAGACCGATGAGATGATGACAAAACAAAGCCCTGGGGGTGGATCAACAGATCAACCTTGCCTACATGGAAGCACAGGGGAAATGTAGTTCAGAAAAAAGACAAATGATGACCAACCATGGATGAAATCAGAAAGGAGACGATGAAGACAGATCATGGACGACCATCATGGGATGGTTGAAATTCCTCTGGGGTGGATCAAATGATCAGCCTTGCCTATGTGAAAGTGTAGGGGCAACGTAGTTCGACAAAGGACGAAAAGACCAACGTGACAGGATGAGGCCTAGATGGAGACCGACATGATGGATGATCCTAGATGATGGCACAAATTGACTGAAAAGCAAACAAAAGACTCAAGATTAGATTGGGATAAAAATCTCAGGATAACGGATAGCTAATAATCGTCCAATGCTCAATCAAGATACCAAGAGACCAAGGATGGGATGTTGTTGGAGTGATAGGATAGGATGGGTGAAGTCATAAAGTAACTAGGAAACAAGGTAGATAATGATTAAGCCCACTACGGATGACACCTATTACTAGGTTTTCACCACCCATACTTATCCAAGGTGTCACCAAGGGTGGTTTTCACCATAGGACGATTTTATTTCTCTTTACTATTTTTGGATTTTTTTTCAATTTTTTAATTTTTTTGATTTTTTGAGTTTTTATGTAGATAGGGATATCAAGCGGACTTAGGTATAAAACCTTTTTAGATGCATGATATTAATAGGATCATCTAGGGGCTCTCCTTCAAGGGTGGCGAGTCTATATGCCCCAGATCCATACTTTATGGTGATGATATAGGGACCCAACCAATTTGCTTCAAACTTTCCTTTCTTATCTCGGTCTTGTTGGGTGTGCTAGTTCTCTTTAAGCAAAAGGTCACCAACATTGAACTAATGAGGGTGAACCTTCTTGTTGTAGCTACGCTTGAGATGGTTTTTATAAGCTTGAAGGTTATCATAGGCTTTGATCTGTCTTTCGTCCAGTAATTCCAACTGGGCAAACCTTGCGATGCGAGTGTCTTCCTCACTGATAAGGTTCTTCAGGGAAATTCTCAGTGTTGGGATTTCAACTTCGATCGGAAAGATGGCTTTGGCACCATAAACGAGGGAATATGGGGTGGCACCAGTAGGAGTATGGATGGAAGTGCTATACACCCAAAGGGAAAGATGAATGTGGAGGTGCCAATCTCGACTAGTGTTATTGACGACCTTTTCGAGGATTCATATTAGGGTCTTGTTGGTAGCTTCTACCTGACCATTACCTTGGGGGTAATAAGGCATCGACCAACAATGTTGAATATGAAAAGGTGTCACAAAGGTGTTTCATAGCCTAGTTTTTAAAAGGCTTTCCGTTATCGAAGAGGATGGTGGATGGGATACCATATCTATAGAGAATATGGTAGAGGATGAATTTTGAAATATGAGTACTAGTGATTTGTGTGAGTGGCATTGCTTCCACCCACTTGGTGAAGTACTTAGTGGCGGTAATAATGAAGGTGTGACCATTAGAGGATGGCGGGTATATCTTGCCGATTAAGTCAAAAAACCACTAAGAGAAGGGCCATGGTGTGAGAAGAGGCTAAAGATCCTGTTCTAGAGAGTGAATCGAATTTGCATGTTGCTGACATGGGAGGAATTTCTTCACAAATTCATAGGCATCGTGTTCTAGCATAGGCCAATAGTATCTAGCTCAAAGAATCCTTTTAGCCAAGGCCATACCATTTGAGTGGGCTCCAAAAACACCATTGTGTACTTCCACTAGTGCAGTATGGGCTTCGGTCTCGTCCAGACACCTGAGGAGGGTTCCATCATACCCACGACAATAAAGCGTATCATCAACTATGATGTATAAGGATGAATGTTTTATAAAGGATTTGTGTTGGTTTCGTGTAAGGTCTAGGGGTAGAATATTATTGTGTAGGTAAGCATAGATGTCTTGGTACCAAGGGGAAGTGGGACCTACGATGTCACACACCATTTCAATCTCAGGGACATCATATGCTGGGATTAAGAGCTATTCAACAAGGAACTCGCATTTTGTTTGATCCTTAGGCATGTTGAGCAAGGAACCAATAGGAGCCATAGCATCAACAACTTTGTTCTATACCCTAGGAATCTAATCAAATTGTATAGAGGTGAAATACTTCTTGAAGTCATCCACCATGCATTTGTAGGGTAGAAGCTTGTCATCCTTTGTCAAGAACTCATCATTAACCTACTTAATGACCAACAAGGAATCACCGAAGACTTTTAGGTGGGTTATGTGCCACTTTTTGGAAATTCTAAGACCTGTGAGGAGGGATTTGTACTTAGCTATGTTGTTGGAGCATGGGAATGCCAATCTGAATGACTTCGGGATGTAGTCACCTTGGGGGGTAACAAATTTTTTTTTTGTCCCCAATCCATTGTGAGTGTATGATTCGTCGAAGTACAATATCCAGGTGGATGCTTCTGCTACTGTAAAGATTTCTTCATCTAAAAATTTGGTGACCAAAGGGTAATCATCTACTAGGGGTGCATCGACAACTGATCAACTATAACTTGTCCCTTTATGGATTTTCGATCCACATATTCTATGTCAAATTCACTCAAGAGCATGACCCACTTAGCCATGCGACTAGTTAAGGTGGTTCTGGACAACAAATATCTCAGTGGATCAATTTTTGCTATGAGTTTGGTAGGATGGCTAAGCATATAATGTATGAATTTCTGTGTACTAAAGACCATTGCAAGGCAGGCTTTCTCCATTGGTGAATAATTCAATTCATAACCGACCAGTGTTCGACTAATGTAATAGATTGCTCATTCTTTTGTAGACTCGTCATGTTGTGCCAATAATGCCCCCAGTGCTGCTGAAGTGGCAGAGATGTATAGCAAGAGGGGTTTCCCTAGAATAGGTGGCATCGGGATTGGTGGGTGGGTCAAGTACTCTTTGATCCTATCAAAACCCAATAGACATTGTTGATTCCATTTGAAGGTAGTTTTTTTCTTCAGAAGGTGGGTGAACGACTAACACTTATCTACAAGTTGGGCTATAAACTGATGGATAGATTGTAGCTTTCCCTGAAGGCTTCGTAATTGTTTCATGTTTTGAGGGGGAGGCATATCCATGATAGATTTTACTTTGGTAGGGTCAACCTCGATGCCTCTTTGGGAAACTATAAAGCCCAACAATTTCCCTGATGTGATGCCAAACACACTTTTTCAGATTCAGTCTTAGCTTGTACTATTCTAACCTCTCAAAGATATTTTTCAAAATGGCATGGTGCTTTGCTCTGGTTCTAGACTTTCCCAAAAAATTCATCAACATAATCTTCCATGATAATGTGGATGAGGTCATGGAAGATAATGGTCATTGCTCGCTGATATGTTGCCCCTACGTTCTTAAGACCAAAGGGCATAACATTGTAGCAAAAGGTACCCCAAGGTGTTGTAAAAGTGGTCTTGTGCTGATCTTCGGGTGCAATTCAAATCTAATTGTAGCCAGAGAAGTTGTCCATGAGGGACAACATCTCGTGTCCTGCAGTGAGGTCGACTAACATGTTGATATTGGGCAATGGGAAGTCATCTTTCAAACAAGTTTTGTTGAGATCCTGAAAGTCTGTACAGATCCTAATGTATTTGTTAGGTTTAGCGACATGTACTATGTTGGAGATCCAATCAGAATAGTTGATGGGTCTAATAAAACTAGCATCTAGTAATTTCTCCAATTCTTTCTTGACTAACAGTGCTACCTGCGGATGCATTTTTCTAAGTTTCTGCTTAACCGGCTTGGCATCTGGGCAAACATCTAGATGGTGGACTACTAAAGTAGGGTCTAAACCTGGCATGTCTGAGTATGACCAAGCAAAGTTAATGATACCCTCTTTGAGCAGCTATACAATGACAAGATATTCTTGTTCTGATAATGATCAGTCTACGTAGGTGATCTTCTGGTTTTCGGCAGTCCCCAAATTGACTTCTTGAGTTTCTTCAATCAAGATGGATGATTGTGTAGATAATTGAGTTCCCACAAGGGGAAGATGAATGCCTCCATCCTCTAGCTCCTCATTGAGGTTTCCACTATCAGATGCATCCTTAATTTTTATTTTTTCAAAGGTCAAGAAGCACCTAGGGAAGGTTTTCACTAGATGACCGTTTCTAATTTTTCTTGTTTTACTTTTGCAACTGGAGCGTTCATCTTCCCATAATCCCATAAGGTTGACATATGCATCCATGGAGACATTGACAAGTGTGCTATCATGTAGGTCCCAGTCAATAAGTTTGGGATGGAGTAGGGAAAGGCTAATGGTAAAGATGGATAGGCAATCAAACATGGTTGAAAGGTCCATGTGATCCATGTTATCGTACGCATGTATGGAATCTTCCTCAGGTATGTATTCTAAGGGATCATTGTCCACACTAACACTATTGGAAGTATTGGATGATGTTGTAGGGCCTTTCTTCTTTTTGTCATATCCTAGGCCTGAATTCCACGAAAACTTCAGTACATCAATAGGTTGCAGCCGCCCTTATTCTTCTTTACCTAGGCCCCCACCTTGAGAGTTATTCTTCTCTGTGAACTTAGTAGACCAGGGGTATGATTCCTGAAAATACTCCTTAAGGGGAGGATCTAGTTGGGGCTCTTCACGATATATCCATTGGCTAATATCATCTTCTGGTGCATCTATCTTTAAACCAGGGGACTGGAAAATGTTGGTAGGGATGTTTTTGGCACTGAAGGTAATGATCTTGTCTTCTTCCTTTGGTATGGACTATGAAGGTTGACCATACATGTGTGGCAAGGGTGGCATGGTTGCCACATTCAGAGCGGTATGCATTTCATATTCACCACAACCTTTTTTGATGATTTGCACTTTAGTGATTGTGGGATCAGTGGTGGAAGATGGAGTGGTTGATGTGGTGGATGATGGATTGGAGGATGACAACTAAGGTGCCCCCATTTCAACTCCAGGAAAATAATGCAAATGGAGAAATGAAGTTTCCCAGGCATGACAATACTCAAATGGTTGCGGGTCAGCATAAATGGTGACCCCTTCTCCATTAACTGGGAACTTTAGGCATTGATGATATGTGGAGGGGACGACCTACATGGCATGGATCCATGAGTGACCGAGGAGGAGGTTATATGGTAAGTCTAGATCAAGGACATGACATGTAGTGTACTGAGTCACAAGTCCAACCTAGATGGGAAGACTGATAATTCCTTCATAATCTCTTTCCACATTGTCATAAGCCTTGATAGTAATAATTTGATTACTCAGATCCACTTACCCTAACTACTTTATGAAATTTAAAGTGCATAGATTAAGGGAAGAGCCATTATCTACCAAGACCCTTTTTACTTTATGACGAGAAACCAGAACTTCGATGTGTTGGGGACAATTATGGTTGGCATCAATGTTAGGCATGTCATTTTGGTCAAAGTTTAACTAGTAGGATAGAGCCAAATGTCCTAAAGCTTGGAATTGTGTGGGATCAATATTGTTAGGTACTTTGGTTTCCTGTAAGGCTTGGTATAGGATCTCTTGATGCACGAGAGAAGATTTAAGCAGGTCCAAAATTGAGATGTGAGTAGGAGTCTTTCCCAAGTGATCAAGAATGCTATACTGAGAATTCACAGGATTTTGTTGGGCGGATGTAGGGGCTGCAGGAACAATAATGCGGGTTCTTCAAGTAGCAATAGCACATTGGGGATCTTTACCTTTGAAATGTATCATGGATTCACGGGGTTAAATGCCATCATAATTAAGGGGCACATTCTTATAGCTTATGTTATTTGTGCTGTTGTTTTGGGGATTGTTATTGGATGTGCTTGTGCCTTGACTATGGTTAGGGAAGGTGTTTTGGTAAATTTGTAGTTGAGCATTAGATGATGAAGCTTGATTGGCATCCACATGAATATCTCCTCGATCTATAAGATCTTGGATATAGGTTTTCAGACTCTAACACTTGTTTAGGGTACACCCTTTGATCTTGTGAAATTCATAATACTCAATTTCTTTAAACCAAGTTGGTTTAGGCTTAGATTCATCATGATTCTTGTTCACAAGATATGTGATTGGAAAATTTTCCTATAGGAGTCTATTGAAGATGGTACTTAAAGACTCACCTAATTGAGTGAACTGGCGTTTGCCATTCCCTTGACTATTGAGGGGGACGAGGTGCCCCCTATGGTACTAATATGATGTTTTGGGTAGATGGTTGGTTAGAAGCAGATTGTTTCCTCTGAGAGGTATTGGCTACTTGCACATGTTTAGTATCGGTGACACCATCATTCACAACATTCTTGTTCTTGTTCTAGTAGTGTGACTTATCTCCAAATGATCAATCTTTGTCATGATTGTATATCTTGACATATCCTTTAGCAATAAGGGCCCATTCAAGGATAGGTCCTTTCTCCACTATCTCAGTGAAGGTGGTGACACAATGTAGCCTGAAGTTATGGGCCATATCAGGATGTGAGTTCTCAACAAAGAGAGTGACCATTTCCTCTTTGAGAGGGGTTTCCATTTGGCTGGCCAGTGCACGCCACCTTTGGAGGTAGCTGATAAAATTTTCACCTTCACATTGCTTCTCCTTGAGGAGATCCAAGGTATCAGTATCCTTCTCTAGATTGAAGGAGTAGGAAAAATAATTCTCTAAAAGATCCACAAAGGATTTGATGGATCCCCTCTCTAGACCGATGGACCGATCTAAGGCATACCTTGTCAAGCTCCTCAGGAAGAGATGCAAGAGATAGTTGTCATTGTGCATAACCTCTTGACAATGGAATAAAACTCTTGCACATGGGCTTTTGGATGTTTATTTCCCTTGTATCTGTCAAATTTTGGTATCTCGAAGTGTTTTGGGAAGGGAATTAATGAGATGGAGGGGTCAAATAGATAGGGACATATATCTTTGAATTTGAAGGATTGCTTACCAGTCCTAGCTTGGAGATCTTTCAAAGTAGCTTTGATTTCTAATAGATCCATGTTGACCAGTGGTGTGGGAGTCGAGGTAGATGGGTTGGATGGATATGGGTAGTAGGATGCCAAAGGGTCCTGTTGAGATATTTTTTGAAGGTTGATGTATGGATTTTGATAGTGAGATGATGATGTCCCTTGCTAGTATGCGGATGGAGTTTGTTGGTATGAGGGTTGTTGTTGCGAGGTATAGTACGAGTTTGTTTGATATGAATATGTGACATAATGTTGAGGATCCTAAATGGAGTGTTGTGGGTTGGTTTGTTGGTACTGAGAGTACTGTTGTGACTATTGGGAGGCCACATGGGGTGGTTGTTGCTGAAATTTTTGTTGGTTATGATAGAAATAGTTTTGGGGAGGTTGTTGATGTGATGTCGGCTATTGTGTTGTGGCTAAACTTGAGGATACAAAATAGATGCAAGCAATGGGGATATGGTCTGGATGAGAGGTCAAGACAGATTGCATTGTGATTGGTGTAGTGGTGGTTGTGACGAAATCAAAGGATTATGTGGGGATTGTTGCTGATGAGGTAGCTGAGATGATGTAAAAGTGTTCTGCAAAGGAGGCTGTTGGGTGCCAATGGGAAAATTTGGTTGTGTTGTACCTTGCGAAGGTAATTGGGGTGGTATTTTAGATTGCAGAGGTTGTTGGGTTGTGAATGAAGGTGGTGGTAGATTTGTGGCCCCAGGAGGTGGAGGCAAGACGTTGAAAGGGTTTCCCCAGCATTGACTGGAGGTTGATTCGAAAGGGGTGGTGCGGTCAAAATTAATGGCGGACACTGTGGAACACTTTGCGGCATGCCATAGGTGAAATGGTTATTGGGATTGACTACTTGAGGGGCCCCAATGACTAAGATTCGGGTATGTGGGGGATTGTTAACATGGTAAAGGATGACATTGCCAAATTCAGGTTGATGCCAACCCTCCACTATAGGAACATCGAGGATGTATGAATCACTTGGTGCATTTTGTGAACTTTGGGGTATGTTAGGTGCACAATTGCCATATTTGAATAGGTCGACACCTGATGGAGGTTTCACACCCTTTTTAATTAAGTGGGCCAAGATTTCTTCCCCATGTTTTTTGAATAGGTGATCCATCATTTTCACATTGGTGGGGTTACTAAAATGTTCCTCAAGTGTGAGTTCGGGCAGATTGACCATGTTCTCATCTCTGGGTGGCGATGTGTTTTGGATGTCAGTGTTGGACTATGATGATGTACCATTATGGGGATCTCGAGGGATATTTGTACCATTATTGGGATCTTGTGAGAAGTTTTCCACATTGTTGGGATCTTGAGGCATATTTGGTTGGGAACTTTGGACTTGTTGTTCGACCATTTTCCTTGCCTGTGACCGGGTCTGAACGAGCATGCAAGATGATGCAAGGATGATCAAGATGATCATTGAAGGATTGACCTAATTGGATGATGGATTAACCAACAAGGATGTGACTTGATAGGATTAGATTGGATGATTGATAACGGGTTCAATTTGATTAGATCAGAGTGGATTGTTTGATTTGATAGGATTGGAGTGGATGATTAATAAAGGATTTGATTTGATAAACAATCGATGGGATTGGATTGGATTGATTGATGAAATAATTGGAAAAAATCAAATTGGACCGAATTGATTGATAAGATAATTGACAAGATAGGGTTGGATTGGATTGATGACCGATTGATAGGATTGGATGATAAGATGAATGATGACTGGAATTTTGAACCAAGTTCAAGAGTAATCCTCAGTAATGCATGATGTTGATTAATCGACTAAAGGATGGATGTATGATAATGACACTGAATCCAACTTGAGATAGAAGTGGATTGATATGGCAGATGAGGATGAAAAACTTAGGAAAGATGACAATCCTAAGTTAGTTTTGAAGGATGACGATTAAACATGAACACCTAGGTTAACTTGGATAACTGTTTTAACAAAGTTTAACAGAATAATGACAATCTGAAATGGGAGAATGAAACCCGGAACGGGGGGAACAACTAGATGAACAAGGGGTTCAAAATGAATGAATGATAATTTAGAATAGGTAAATGTATGTTCGATGGTGGATATTGACTTTGAGGATGGGGAGACAAATGTTTAGAATGGATGAATGTTCACCCAAAATGGGAAAATGGTCAATCAGAATGAAGGAACAACACCCAGAACAACCAAACAGAGGCCAAAAAATTTGTTTGAAGGTTGGGTCCACCCTTAGAAAAGGTTAGGTCTTCCCCTGCAAGGTTAGGTCTGCCCCTACAAGGTTAGGTCCACCCCTTCAAAGAAATTGGGCAAAAAAAAGATTTTCAAAACAAGTAAAAGGGTATGCGGAATGGGGAAACAGATGTTTAGACAAAAAGGATGAATGTTTGGGATGGAAAATGGATACTCAGAATGGATGCATGAACATTTGGAACAAGGAAATGAGTGATCGAAAAGAGGAAGTGGGCATTCAGAAGGACAAAATGGGTGTTGGAAATGATGAAATGGGTCCAAAAAAGGGTTGCTCAAAGGCTAGATCCACCCCTACAGGAGGTAAGGTCTGCCCCTACAAGAGGTCAGGTCCACCCCTCGATAAGTCTAACTTGGCTTTTTGCAAAAAAGACTAAGGAAAAGGACCAAAAGAATAACAAACAACAATCAGAGGATAAGATTGACTCAACTAGACAAAAAATTAATGGTTTCGCACAAAGAAAACAATTCAAGCAACACAATCCTAAGACTAGTAGAATGGGGTATGGCCACCAAAGTCTTCTATTCTACGATGAAAATGGTTGCTAAGGAGTCCTCGATATACACTTGGTACGTGAGGCCCAAATTGTGAACACCAACCTGTCACAAGTGTGAGTTAGGAACCTTAGTGAGATACTAAAGACTCAGACCAACTCTTCACGTCATCCCGACGCTTCACCCATTACAATGCAGTTGGATTGGGGTACAACTTTGGCTCTCCCCCCTTTATATACCCCGTCAGTACGCATGGTTGGGATGGTCCCTCAGGGTGATGAAATCCCCAAGTAGGTCCCCTAATAAAAAGAAAAATAGGTGATACAAAGACTTGGTAAGCTATGATTTCTCATCACTCAAGATCGCCAAATGGTGCAAGAGGATTGGATACATTAAATAGCTTACCAATAAGCACAACACACAAGGTAAATTGATACCCCTAGCTAAACTATGTGCCTAGGTTATCAAGAAACAACAAGCAACAATTGATAAATAAATAGCCTTGTAAGAAAACTTGTTAGTGATTTTTCTTCTTGTTCCTTGCTAAATGCTGATTAGATGCTTGCATAGACACAAACAAGACACATTAGGGGGTTAGAAACAATCAAAACAGTAAAAAAAATGCTTAAAACTCAATTTTCACCTTCTGGAAAAAGTTGTTTTGGTCAGGTCTGCCCTTGGAAAAGGTCAGGTCCTCCCTTGGAGGTTGGGTCCACCCATCTGTTAGGTCAGGTTTTCCCCTCTGTGGAAAAGTTGAAATTTTTTTCTCTGTTTCTGGACTCTGGAGGGCAGGTCCACCCCTAGGTTTGGTTGGGTCCACCTCTGGTGGGCGGGTCTACCCCTCTACTAGGTCAGGTCTACCCCTGGATGGTCGGGTCCACCTCTCTACTAGGGTGGGTCTGCCTCTCTGCAACCTACACCTGCAAAAAGTAAAAAAATAGAGAATGTAAAAGATACAGACCTGTCTGTGGGTCCCACCAGGTGTGCCAAAAATGTGATCAGGTGAAAATATCATTTCGTAAATGAGCGGAAAACAAAGGAGTGCAAGCAAAAAATATTAACACCTTACACCTCAAGATAGGGAAAAACGTTGAACTTAACAAAATAAATGGAAAGCTTTACCTTGTCAAGCTGTCCTTTGGTTGGCCCTTGATTCGTGATGTTGTGTATGCTCTACTTGATGGAAAAAGATGCACAAATATGATGCAAGATGGATGAGAAATGAATGAAAATGCTATGATGGATGAAAGGAATGCATTTTTTTAGCTAAGTATGGCTCAAATGAAAAATTTGTAAGAGTTTGGTTAGCATAATGATCAACCCCCTAAATGAGAGAAAAGAGGGGGTATTTATAGAGTAAGTTGAATTCTCTAGAGAATTCAATGGTTGGGATTAAACAAACAAGGCCAAGATGAAAGGCTATGTTGAGTTGAGAACTCACAAGCACTCACATCTTGACATGTGGAATGTGAGATGGAAGGAGGGTACATGATGTGGAGGAAGGACAAATACCTTGCAAGTACCTTGGGGGATGAGAAGATTTCCTCAAAAAGGAATTTCTTGTTTCCAAGTGGGAATGAGAGTGACTTTTGAAGAATTTTAGAATTCCTCAAAAATATCCATGGGAAAAGGGAAAGTAGTTGGAGAAATAAATGTGAATTAAAAATTCACATACTTGCAAGAATCTCATGGATAAGACAAGGTTCCAAAAAGGGAAGCACTTGTCCACATGTGACTTGATGTGATAAGTCAAAAGATTCTAGAAGATGCATGGGAAGAGGAGATTCTAGGAGGAATAAATGTGAATTTAAAATTCACATGGGAAAGAGGGTCAATGCCAAGAAAGGAAAATGAAAAGGCTGACTGAAAAGGCATGCTAAATGTGGCTAATGACTTTGATTAAGGTTTTGCAAATACATGATTAAGAGGATTAATGAAAGATTAGAAGCATGTGGAAAATGTAGTAGAATGTGACATTAATCTTGATTAAGGTGTGCACATCCTAATCATAAATTAATTAAATTAATTATGATTAGAAGAGGGTTATGGAGGATGTGACAATGAGAGAGAAAAAGAGGAATAAAAAATTGGCTTGAATTTAGAGGTCACATGACTAAATTAAATAAAGTGATGTATTTATTTAATTTAGAGAGGAAAGAAGTAAAAAATAAAAGCATTTAATTATTGAATTAAATACTTTAGGAACCTTATACAAATGATGAGATATTAATTAAATTAATTAAATGAATTATTGAATTAATATTGGTGAAGAAGATGAAATGGACGAGTAAAGGGATGAATAAGGAGACAAGTTTGACCATATGGAAGTGGTCAAATTTGGATGCCTACAATAGGTAATTAACTCATCAATATGTTGGCATTGGTTGTCATTGATGTTAACAATTGGTGAGCTGGTTATCTTTGATGTCAACATGGTGTATTTGTTGGCATTAGTTGTCATTGATGTATGGTGGTGTTTCTAAAGTTCATGGTTGGATATCATTCCTTGTTTGATGTCACATAATGGTGTATTGAGTATGGTTTCTATCAATAGAGATGTTATTATGATGATATATTATGATGAGGATGAGAATAATTAAGATGAGGATTAGAAGTAATGGTGATGGTGGAGAGATGTTGTTGATGGTCTATAATATGCTATATGATCTCTTTTTTTGTTCCTAAGGAAGTAAGTGTTGCTACAAGATTGTTTTGACCTTTGCAAGTTGATGAAAAGCTTATGTTCTAGGAAGTTGTGTTGAAGAATGTTTGGGAGAATGCTCTGCACTCCTCCACTATTGAGGATATGGTATTATATTTTGAGATTCAATATTTGTGCTTTGTGGATGTTGCACTCCTATATTTTTAGGTCATCGGTGTTGTTGAGGAGGTTTCTGTAAATTACAAAAGGATTAGCAGTTTTATTGGTTGTTTAGACTAGTTCAAAAAATGCTCTGCATTTCTTTGCATTGATGTCCCTACAATATGCTATCATTGGTTTTTTTTTGGGTGAAAGGAATTATGCCTATATAATATATTAATATAAAAATTTGGTTACAAGATTGTCATAGCTAGAAAATAGAAGAGACTTCAAAATATATATTAATGTTTCACTGCCACCAATATCTTGAATACAATAATCCAATGCCAAAAATGGATGCATCTATCAAAATATAAAAATACTAGACATAACCTATATTCACTACTAATTACCCATATAATCCCTGAACATATTGAGCATATACAAAATGTTGTGAAAATAACTGAACATTATGACTATAACTGAAACCTATTAGCAAACCCACCCTAAATGCCATACATTAGAATGAACCTGATTTAAAACCACCCCTACGAGGACAATAAACTGAATTTTCATCTTGAACACCTTGAGAAAAAACTTACATTTGAATTACTGCCATTTCCTGAGAATGGATTGTAATATTTATATCAAGAACTTGAGGAACCATTATGTTGCCCCTGCGAATGAGTGGCACAGTGAAAACTTTTAGCCCTTGAATGCAGTCATGAGATTTAAGAAAAGAAATTACTTGATACTTCCTTCTAAATTGATCCTCTTCTTCCCAATTAAACTCAAAGTGGTATTTGTTAAGTGCTTGATTTAGAAAAGAAGAAAAATCATGAATATTTGACAAAATGATTCCTTGGAATGCCTCTGCATACCTTTTTTTTATGGTGAAGAAAATTTCAAGGGAACAAACCCCCAATGAAACCATTTCCTTTGTTGAAATCATATTGTTGCACCAATTTAAGCAAGGCATTATATTCCAGATAATGTCGGACCATCACTTTTAAAGTGTTGTAATTCTGCACCAAGTCAAGGATATTGGAGAGGAAGACATACATAATATTTGTTGGGAAAATAATTCTTTGTGAGTCTATATGAAGTATTTCTTCACCAATGATTGTCTCGATGCACTTCAAAACCAATGAATAGTTCATGTTGAACACTGACTGCAAATTCTCCTTTTTAATGCATTTAGAGAATGGTTCTTCCCATGGTCACACCTCCACTGGAACTCTGTAATTGTGCATGTGAAACTCCATCGGACTAAAACCTGCAAACAAAAAGATTGATAGCCTACAAAGAAAACAAAGATGTTGATGCCACTTTGGATATGTAGAAGAAAATGTTGATTTGCATTAGATAAACTTATGTTAATAAAGTCGATCGATGCCACATTTTCCAACTAAAGGATTGCAAAAAGGATAAGGTTTTAAATGTTGGCACGATTCAAATCTGCTTTGGTAATGGAAAATCTTCAATACTCTATTTGTTCACATACCTTGTGCAGCCTCCATAATGTGAATTTTCCACCTCTTCATAAGCATCTGAGAAAATGATGATTAGGCATGTTAAGTATTGAACTGTATTTATAGAGAATGGGGCATTAGATGTCGATATCATTATTGTGACAAGCTCCAAACTTTCATGCATAGATAAAAACTTTTGAGATACATATAGGGTGAAATAGTCACACTACCTTTGTCCCAACTTAATCCATACTAGCAAGCCACTAAAAATGAATCTAATAACCTTGACAACTGTCTCATCAAAAACCATTTTAAAAATCATTAAACATGTACACCATCTTTTGAAAGAAGGGTGAGCTCATCTTGATGGTGACTGCAGATGTGATTATCATCTTTTTTAATAAACTCCGTAATCTATCACACCATGAGAAAATATGAATTTGAAGTTTGATGAGATAGGCTCCTATCCCATTTGAGGCATTAGCTCGATTTTTTTCAATAATTTCCCTTAAATTTGACAAATCGTGAGTGTTATTAATATTTTCTATGGAAAGAAATTCCTTTTTATCACACCCCATGTTAGCAAGATGATTTGCAAGAGAATTGCCTTCCCTATAAATATGGGAAATCTGAAAATCATCAAATTCATCTAACAATTTCCAAACAATCTGCAAAACATACCACATAGCCCAATTGAAACAAGTTCTTTCTTTGCAAGAATTTTCCACTATTAAAGAATCACCTTCAATATGAATTGCTTTGATTTGTAGTTGTTTTGCAAGAAGTAGACTCTAGAGAAGAGGCAATGATTTTTGCATATTATTGGTCCCTGGTGGTAGGTGTATTGATCTAACTGCATTGACAATACCTCTTGCATCCCTAATGCAAATGCTTGCTCTTGAATCACCAGGATTTCCTCTAGATGCCCAATCAAAGTTTAGTTTAAGGAATCCTTCTAAAGGTGGAGACCATTTAATTGAATTCCTATCCAGGTTTGCATTATGTGACTTTTTTAGACTTCCTTTAAAAGGAAGCATTATATGCTTCCGATTCTTCAAAATGTTATTATCCCATGCTGAAAACATTGCTCCCACATTTTTATGATCTTAAACCCATGTATTTACTATCTCTAAAATATTTTTTTAATCAAAGCATCAAAAAAATGAATGGAGGTGGAGTTCTTCCTAAATATACGTTTATTCCTTTCCCACCAAATGGCCCATACAACCAATGTTGGGATAACTTGCTAGATGCACACAAATAAGGAGGATTTCTAAAGCACTAGCCGGGTAGAAAAAAGATCCTAGATTGTATTCAAAAGTGGAGTAGACTAGTTCATTGTTTGTGTAGTGTCTCAGTTCAAATTTCATGTGTTGAAGTGGTTTGCAAGTTGATCTATTAATGTTATATCTCATGGTTATGCATTCTGTGTTTTTGTGATGATGTGTTCTGCTCCTATTTGGTTTGAAGTAGATATTGGTGGCATGAAAGTATAAAATAATAATTTGGAAGTGGTTTTGAATGTTCATGGGACATCTCTCTATGGTCCACATATTAATAATTTATATCTTTGGTGCTGCATTGTGTTTTGAGTTGGATTTTAGGGTAATTTGTAGACATATAGCCGATAAGGCTTATTATCTTGTTTGTTCTATGTGCTTGAGGGTTTGCACTAGCATTTGAGGTTATGTTAAGATAGGTTTGTGTGTTGACCTATCTTGTTGAGTATCCCATATAGTTAATTTAGTTGAAGTTATATTTTTGGGCCAACTGGTAATGTTCTACACGTTTCATCTACATGTTTCCTTGTTTCTGAATTGAGTTGATCTGCATTGGCGTGTGTGATGTTTGGGATCACATTGGACGATGTAATAAGACTATTTTTGGTCCTATCTATCTTCTAGATAGGACCACATTATGTTTTTTTTGGTTGTCTTGTTGAGGTTTTTTTATCTTCTTTTCGATTGGCCTAATTGATGTTTTGTGATATGGTTGATATAAATGGAAGATCAAATCAGTTGCAAGTGGAAGAGTGTGGAATTTATTGAATATCTTGTAGAATTAGTGAAAACTTGTATGGAAAATAGATCAGATGGGTCTTAAAACCTCAATTAGCATAGTGTATTGTTGACACATGTTGTAATTTCTAATTCTTCATGTATCCTCCTCTAAGATAGTGAATCTCATTAGGTCCTTTGTATCTTTCCCTAGAGTTGTGCACTTTAGTCTTCAAGTCCTTTGAATATTTCCCTAAGGTCGTGCACCTTAGTTTACAAGTATTTTGGTACTGAGCCTTGTTTTAAACTTTGTAAGAAGTGAGCTTCATTTATTTTGAGTTAACTTTCACCATGCTTTTTCCATGTAAGTATAGTTTTATCTTGTGGATGTATGTTCCTTGTTTAAGTTTTTATTGTTGTTGGTTTGGTTAAGGGTTGATTTGATGTATCTTAATTTTCTAAGGGTTGTTGACCTTGTTAAGGAACTAAATTGCTACATATTTCTTTGCTACTAATTTGTTTGATAGTTTTTATCTAATAAAGAAGTTTGAGTTGTCCGAAGGGTTTATGTTTTGCAAAGACCAATTCACCCCCTTCTCAATCTCTAGGTGTTCAAAAATTGGTGTCAAAGCTGAGTTACTCTAAAGAAGCTTAACCAATTGAGGAAATATCTGAGATGGAACATGATGGAGCTTACAAAGGTCCTAAGTTTGATGGGAAAAATTGTACCTTTTTTAAATTGAGAATGGAAGGCCATCTAAACTCTCTAGGGTTTGGTGTTTAGCAATCTATCAAGGATGTGTATACTGCTCCTGCTACTCCTCCAATAGATCCAACTGAAATTAGGTTGATAAGAATAATTCCAAGGCTAAGAATGCTATCTTGTGTGGGTTGGATGATTCAAAACTTTTGAAGGTGATGAATTGTAGTTCTTCTAAAGATGTCTCAAGAAAACTTAGAGACATCTATGAAGGAGATAAAAAAGTAAAGAAATCAAAATTGCAATTTTTCAAGACCATATTCAAGACCTTGAGGATGATAGAGGATGATGGCATTGAAATTTATATGCTCAGGGTGCATGAATTAGTTATTGGTATCATAGGTCTTGGTGGTGTAGTAAAAGAAGATGAGATTGTGAAGAAGGTTCTGAGATCTCTCTCTAAATCTTATAGTCATAAGGTTTCTGCTATTAAAGAATCTAAGGACTTGGTTCAATATTCATAGATGAAATTTTTGGTGCTCTCACATACATTGAAATTAGATAGTTTGAAAATGATGTTACAAAGAAGAAAGCTGCATTCAAAACTAGTAAAAATATAGAAGATGAATTTATGGATCAGAATGATGACTTTGACATGGTTGAAGAAAAAACTGTAAGAAGATTGAAGAAAGACACTGAAAAATACAAAGGTAAATTACTTTTCAAGTGTTCCAATTGTGGAAGGATTGGTCATTTTTTATCTAAATGTCCTTATAAAGAATCACATGATGGTAACAAAAGGACAGAAGGTTAAAAGAGCTCTATATTCCAAGGAATGTAGTTGTTCTTCAAAAGATGAGGATAATGATTGAAATGATGAAACCCTATTCATGGCCTTGAAAGATGGCAATAAAAAGATAAATATTGGAGAATGTAAGAGGTCTGGTACCTTTAATGAAGGATCAAAGGAAGTATGGAATTCCTTTCATGTAAAGGAAGAAGCAAATGCTTGGCTGATTGAAAATGGTTGCTCTAACCACATGATTGGTGACAAGAGAAGGTTCATCAATCTTAAGAAGGTTAATGATGGAGTTGTTAAGTTTGGTGATGATGAGTCAATAAAAAATTGTGGAAAGGGTGGTATAACAATTGATGGACAAAAAAGGACCGAGGATGTCCTCTATGTCAAAGCTCTAAAGAAAAATCTTCTTAGTCTCAATCAAATGTGCAAGAAGGGATATAATCTTATATTTCATGCCAATGGTTGTGAGATTAGAAAGGTAGGGTCCGGAAGATTAGTTTCAAAAGGAACTAGGACAAATGGAAATGTTTATCATCTAAAGGAGGCTAATGGAAGACTATGCTTATTGGCTCAATATGGAGAGTGTTTGTTGTGGCACAAAAGGATGGGAAATATCAACTTTGATAATATGGTAAAGATTAGTTCCTCTCACATGTTGTGAGAGATATTCCTAAGATAACCAAGCCTGTAAACACTTAATGTAAGGAGTCTCAAATGGGAAAGAAAACAAGGACAAGTTTCAAAAGTAAGGAGTGATTTCCTATAATTCTATTAGAGTTGATTCACACTGACCTATATGGACCTACAAGAATAAGAAATAAACAAGGTGAAATTTATTTCATGTTTCTTATTGATGATTACAATCGAATGACTTGGGTTACATTTTTAAGAGATAAATAAGAAGATTTTGATAAATTTAAAATCTTCAATGTAAAAGTAGTGAATGAGATAGATGTTAAGATCAAAGTTTAAGATTAGATAGAGGAGGCGAATTTACTTCAAATGAATTTGTTTTTTTTTTGTGAAGAATGGTATTATGATACATTTGTATGCTCCTAGGACCCCTCAACAAAATGGGGTGGTGGAAAGGAAGAATAGGACTATGAAAGAGATGGCTAGGGCTATGTTGAAAGATGTTGATCTACCTAATATGTATTAGAAGGAAGAAGTTAACACTACTGTCTATTTTCTTAAAAAAGTAGAGTTGAGGGTCAATAGGACTAAGAACCCTTATGAGATATGGTATGGAATAATTCCCACTATCAAGTACTTCAGAATTTTTGGTAGCAAATGTTATATCAAGAGAGATGATGGAGACCTTGGAAAGTTTGATTCAAGCTATGATGAAGGGATATTTATTGGCTAATCAACCAGAAGCAAGGATTACAAATGTTACAACAAGAGATTGGGATAGATGGTTGAAAGCACAAATGTTGAGGTGGATAAATATTTTTACTATATCTCATAAGAATAAGAGGGTTATGGATCTAGTATTCCTCCTTGGATTGAAGAAGAAGAAAAAGAGAAAGAAGAGAAGGAATGAAAACCAGTGAAGTCTCCCAAGACTTTAAAAAAGTATGTCCAAAAGAACCATTTTGCAGATTAGATCACTGGAGACAAGAATGAAGGTGTGATGACCAAGAGAAGGATTTCAAGTGTAAGTGAGCAAGTAAATTTCTATTTGTGGATACCTTTTTCTACATTTTCTCAAAAGAAAACAACCATTAGCATCATTATTAAACTTAAGCAAACCAAATAGATTATCCCTATGAAATACTTAACCATGCTAAAATATGCAAACTAAATAGAACAAAAATAAAGAATTACAAGCATATGAAGACATGATCAAACCCCTATCCCATAGTGGACTGATGCTTCTTTGATGTGGAAAGAAGCCCTTTCCCAATCCTTGATAAGCTCTTGGATGAAATGATGAAAAAGATGAAAGATGATGACCGAGATGAAGTGCAAGATGAATGTGTATCAAGTTGCCTAAGATTGTGGAGTTGTGGAGGATTAAATCAATAGAGAGGGTCTCTATTTATAGAATAGAATGATAGAAGAATGCAAGATAGGAGGAATGAGGGATAAAATATAAGCCCATGGAATTGTGACAGTTGTCACCATGTGAATGGGCCAAGGATGTGCATGTTTTGATGAATGTGCCAATAAATGACATTAGGTGGCTTTTAAAATTTGAAATTTGACCTGTTGGAAGGAGAAGAAAGGGTCTTAAATGCCAATTGGGGGACATGTAAGAGGAGAGTTAATGCTATGTTGGACGAGACAAGTCATTTGAGAGGGAAATTTGAAATGAGGGAATATTCCAATTTTATGCCATGTTGAGAGAAAATGAAGATTTAATAAATGAATTAAATTGACTTATTTGTGCAAGTGGGAAAAGCTAGAGGATGTGACATGGATTAGATTTATCCTTAATCATGATTTGATTAACTTAAGAGGAGGTTAGGTGATTTGAATTTTTGACTTAGATTTATGGATTAAAATAAAAAAAGGATATGGAAAATGATTTAGACTTAGTTAAATGAATATTTTGATTTATTTAACTAAAGGGGATGATGTTAGTGTTAAAGATAAATTTATTTAATTTAAATGGAGGACTTTAGAGATTAATCAAATAAACTTGATTTATTTTATGAATGGATGAACATGAATTAATTAAATGCATGATGCCAATTTTGCATGTCTACATTTTGCCCCTCTTTGAAGCAATGTACTTGCTGTGTTGGTTCAAAGAATAAACTTACTGTGATCAAAATTCTTTTTTTTTTTAATTTTTCTAGATGCCCTAGTGGAAAGAAGTACATTGGTACATTGCCCCCTCAAGAGATTGAGTGAAAAGATTCGATTTGAGGGTTGATCTCATGAAAAAGAGGTTCAAGATGGACGTTTGGATGCTTATGATGATGATGCAAATGAGATGGTTTTAAGATGCTTAGAATAACCAATCTATATTATCCTAAACAACTTAAATGATGATATACTGCATTTGAAATGGATGATGTGATGATGCCTATATGATTATGCAATGGATGTTTTATGCAAATGTATGGTTTATGAGATGCTTAGACTAACAAATCTATATTATGATGATGAAAATGTAATGCATGTGAATGATATGGTTTGTGGATGTAGGATGCATTGGCGATGATGATTAACTATCCTATTATGATGTTAGCGCGGAAAAGAAGAAATGAGATGAAGACAAGAGGATTCAACAAGCCAAATTTATTAGAGATGGTGATGAGAGATGGATGATTTGCTTATTAGGAATTGGGACTTTAAAAGGGCTATTTACCTTATGTTTGATAACACACATAGATATGATGCATCAAGGTATAAAGAACTAGGATGGTGTTGTACCTAGTGCGATGGGATTTGACTTGACAAACAAATAGGAGTATTCTTGTTCACACTTGACATACGGAAACCTTGCTAGGATGCACCTAACAAAGTAAGTATTCTCCAAGTTATATTACAAGAATTTCCAACAAGCACAACAGAAAAAAAGATAATGATCATTGCCCCATTCCTTTCTCTCTAAATTGTTTTGATTAGACATCATTGAGAGGTCATTGGAATGAGCACAATAAGATAAATCAGAAAGAAAAGATAAAGCACACAAACAAGTCAATGTTCTTCATACCTCTAGCAAAATGGATTTGTTTTGTTTAGGATAAGAACTGAAACGATTGCCAATAGATAATCCCCATTGTAGGAAGGATACATCCTAAGACATGTTAGTGGATGGCAGCACATTGTTTTGTTTATCCATAGTGTTTTTGTAAAAGATAATTCCCATTGTAGGAAGGATGCATCCTAGGACATGTTAGTGGATGGTGGCAAGTTGATAGATTGTTCAAAAAGGCTATTGATATAAGGTCGTTTGACATGTTTGCGAATGATCAAGAGTTTGATTTTGTGTTTAAAGGTTTTGTTGCCTCGATTTTGATTTTGCATTTGAAGTTTGCTTTTGCTGATTGCTATGCTTGTTTCTATTTGTTTTTCCAAAGGGTGAGTGTGACAATTTGTTTATTATGGATGAGATTATTGCGGGTGAAAGCGAAATGGGACTGATGGATTTTTTCAAATATTTGGATGTTTTTGGAGTTTTGAAATGTTTTGAGGCTATTTTTGGTATTTTCAAGATGTTTTGCTTTTCAAAATTTTCAATGTTTTGAGGTTTTCTAAGATTTTGTGAATGTTTTTGGGTTTTGTGTCTTTTTCGAATGCTTTTATGTTTTTGTGTCTCGGGGGCTGATCAAAGATTAGCCTAGCCTGCGTTTAAGCTCAGAGACAACATAGTTTGGATATCATGTTTTTGATGTTTTTTGACTTTTTGAGTGTTTTTGGATTTTGATATGATTTGGATATTTTTGGGATTTTTTGATTTTATGAATGATTTTGGATTTTCACATGATTTTGATGATTTGGATATGGATATGTGTGACGATATCAGTGCTCTTTTTTATGATTTTGTTGAAAACCAAGTTAAGGTTGATTGATCAGATCGATGGATTGATGATGATAACATTGTTGAGGATACACAACAATGAAGGATAGTGTTAAGTAACACAGGGATTAGGATGGATATCCCAAGATGATGAGGGATTGATTGGAATTGATTGATGGATTGTTGATGATAACATTGTTGAGGATACACAACAATGTAAATATAGTGTTAAGCAACCTGAGGAGTAGGATGGATATCCCAAGATGATGAGGGATTGATTGGATTCGTTTGATTAGGATTTTGAAGCTTGGTTTGGAACAAAAGTTGTTTTGAATGATTTGATGTGACATTGACGTGCAAATTAGATGCGACTGATATTGATTGTTTGGATTGATGTTCGATGAAAGATAAAGTTTGATAAAGAAGATCTTCTCATCAAAAAGTGCCATGGGATAGTGACTTGGATTATAGATCACAAATGTTTGACCAATTTTATTTTCCAATGTTCGGATCACCACATAATTATGAGGATATAGATCAAGATTTATTCTTGAAGCAAGATGTAAATATCTACCCCCAGTGTCTAGCAATGTATGGAATGCCATGGTTGGATGCCTGGATGGATATGGTAAGCATACTAGGGATGCCAAGGATTATCTTGTGATAAGATAAGGTGTTCGAACAGAGGATGATCATTTGGATAATTTTGTCTGGCTTAGATAACGTTGGGTAGGATATGATCATTGAAAATGACCCATGTCAAGATGTTTACCATAAGAAAGTGTAAAGTGTGCACCAAAATCTTACCAAAATCAAGATAATGTAGGAAGATGGATGGTAGATGGATGAAAACGAATTGGATCAATGGTTTATGGATGAATGGATTTATTATGGATGAGACAGATGGAATGTTGGACTTATTATGGATGGGATGAGATGCTTCCACCTAAACTAGTGCACGCAGATGCTCAATTCTACACATGATGCCTGTTTACCATGTTTTCATCATGGTACCTGTCCAAAGTGCCTCCATAGTAGTTTTCACTAGAGGATGATTTTTATTTTTACTATTTTCATGATTTTTTCGGATTTTCATATTTTTTTATTTTTTTGTATTTTTCTATGAAAGATTTTAAACTCATGCTAAACCACTTGGTGGTGTTGATGTAGATGCTTCTATCATAATTTTCCATTGATATCCTACTTTAAGAAGCTGCTTTGCCAAGATACATGCACTTGAATGCAACTTTTGAGATTCTCGATCTGCTTTGTTGATACTGGAGTTAACTTTGTCTTTGTGCTCACATTGCGATAGAGTGCCTTTTGAATCCTTATGATGAAGGGTCATTTCCAATACTTGGTAAATGTGAGAATTGGATATCATGCGTGGAGGTGTGGATGGAGCGTGTTTAGGGATAAAAGATGGATTGGTTGACAGCTGGGAACCTTTGACTCTCCAAACTTGGGAAGATGAGTAATGATGGGTGCATACGGAAGTGTGCATGCAATTAGGACTAATTGCTTGATATACTTTGCACATTGCTTGAGAAGCTTTCTTTTTCCTTCGTGGACATCTTTGATGGATATTTTTCCCTTTTTGATTTTTCCCCATAGTTTCTTTGACTAATGGAGTTTGATAGGGATAATTTTTCTTTGTATTTTTTGGTATCCATGTGTATTTGATTTTTCCATTATCCTTCTTATATTCTTTTGCTTTGATAGCATTCTTTGTGATTTGATTCAAATATTTCTTTTGATATTGGTCCCAATTCGTGGACGAGGTGATGGGTGGATGAAGATTCATAATGTGGTTGGTTGTAGTAGTGACATTGGTTTCATCATAAGGATTCTCCGTGCTCCCTATGTTGACATTTTATTGAGACATAGTTGCCCCCAGTATGGTAGTAGTAGCACCTTTGTTCCCTTATTCTGCTTGTTTTTAGATTTCTTGTTCAATAAACCTTCTCTGATAAATAACCACTACATATGATGTTATTTCAATTTGTTGCTCTGCTAACTTCGAAATATCCTATTTTGTCTAACCTATTTCCTTGAGTGAATAATGTTAGATATCTTCATACATGATTTCCTCAGTCTGAATTTGGGATATATCTGATCCTAATGTTGGCAATTCAATTTGATTGTAGGAATGAACAACCTATTCTTCTTGTGTAATAATGTCAGGAGTAAAGGAATCTTGTTCTGAATAAAGATCATCTACATGTCCATCCAAAGGAAGAATCCCATGGGTAGATATAGGAGTATTTCCTATGTGGATGTGATCATCTTGTATAGATATGATAATATCCATTAGATCATTGTAGTATCTTGGAGATACAAATTCTTGCTCTTGATTAATTTCAGAATTGGTTTCGACATGCTTTGGATCAAGTTCTTGACATGGGTCAATTTCAAAGGATGGATTGCTTACAAAGGGTTCTTGGATATCTTCATTAGGCATGGGAAGTGGCTCAATATCCTCTTGATCTTTGAGTGAACTTGCATCAAATGTTGAGTTGAGGATCCCTTCTCTAACCATGAGGTCAAAGGATGTCAACATGTCTTGGGAAGGACCATTGCTAGACTTTGGTGAAATATGTTGATCATGCTTTGGAATAAATCCTTGAGGTATGTCCTCTAACTCATTAGATTATGTAGAGAAATTTTTAACATGATCATTGGATAATGGATCATGGATTATGTCAATAGGATTAAATAACTCTAACACTCCTTAAAATAGATCACTAAAAAGTGGCTCTTGATGTATGGTGAGTTGGTTATTAGATGGGGTAGAAACATCTTCAATGTGTTCATTGATGGATAGGTCTTGATCATTGTCCTCAACAATTGTGGTGGAGATATTTTCAATGCTATTGCTAGTGGTTGAATCCAAATCATTGTTGTCCCCAATAGTGATTATCTTTTGATCAATAAGGTCTTGGATGAGATTTTTGAGTCAAATACAATTTGATGTTGTGTGTCCCTTTACTTTGTGAAAGTCACAAAGGTGCTTCTTGTTATAACCTGGTAGTTTAACTAGGGGCTCTTGATAATTCTCATAAATGGGGAGTTTGATGAGATTTTCTTGTACCAAATGTTTCATGACTAATTTGATTGGTCTCCCAAGTGGTGTGTATTTTCATTTGTTACCTTGTGAGATTTGTACTTTGAATTGACCTTGTAGTGATTGATTTTGGAGATGTGGTGATTGATCTTTGAGATGTGGTGATTTATATTCGAGATGGGGTGATTGGGTTTGTTGTTGATGTTGTCGATCTTGATATGTAACTTCTTGACATTGGAGATATTGTTCTTGATGCGCTTGTGGACACAACTCAATGCTTTGATGGCATTGTTTAACCAATAGTGTATTGATTTTGGAGTGAAGAGGTCTCTTGGCTCAATAAGTCAATTAGTTTGGCAAGTGAAGCAAGTTGATCTAGCAAATTTTGATCTTGATTTTGACTTTGACTCCATTGATATAGTTTATTTGGATTTTGTTCTAATGGATTTGGAATGTACACTTGTGGTGTTTGCATGAGATCATGGAAAAATTGATTTTGGACAATGTTATGATTTGGGATGATGTTCATATTTGGCATTATGGGTTGAAATTGATCATTGTTGTGTTTGGGAATCACATTTCCTTGATTTAGGTAACTTTGATTTTGCATGGTGTTACCTTGACTTGGATCAATACATGGAGTCATTATCATCTTGTTTGGAATTTGAACATTGGTATCATTTGCAAACATATTTACCCCAAAGTTTACCAAGTGTGTATTTGAAACGTTCATGTTTGGTAAAGTTGTACTTGGTATATTCACATTTGACATGTATGGATTTGGTGGGATAATGTTGTTCATTTGAAGACTCATGCCTTGATTGTTCGGTTGATAGATTTGTAGGTTTGGAATCAGATTTAAATATTCGGGAAAGGTGTTCCAAAATTTTGACTAGGTATACTCACATTTGTTGTACCATTGAGGTTTGTAGGAGATAATGATCCCATGTACGGATTGTACAAATGTGAGTGTTGACAATCAATTGGCATTTTAAGGCTTTGATAGTTTTGTTGGTTTAAACTACTCATGATGTATGAATCAAGTTTATATTCCATGTTCTTCTTGTGTTTTTACCTTATTACAAAAGTGAAACTCTAAGGTGATTTAGGACCAATGATGAGATGAAGGATGAAAGGGGTGAATGATATGGGTGTTGAATGTTTAAGGACTTTGGATCAATGCTATACTAAGGGTTTTATTTTGATTGGTTTGATTTGGATAATGAGCTTGTAAACCCTAATATGTTTAGATGTTATCTTAGCATGAACTCATTCAAAGGTGTGTTGATTTAACTAAGTGTGTGAGGAAGGATTCATCAACACACACCTAACTAAACAAATGATTTTGATTTGGTTTAAGGATGATTTACCCAAGTTTGAAATGATTTTTTCAAAGCTCTACAGTTGTTTGTGGGATGAAGATGATAAATGTTTGGGATGGATGAAGTGTTTGATTTTGATCCTAAATGAACCTATGAAGGACTTGTTTACTAGAACAAGATATTGAAGAACATTTTTTTCTCTAAGAGTAGTTCAAACCATAAGACAAAAGATAACAAGCACTCATGTGGGGTTTAATTGATTTAAGTTTTGCTTAACGAATTATTTTTACCACAAAAACTTCTTGATTAGGTTTTGAAACTAGATGTCTAATTTTTTAATTTCTTCTCATCCCACAAAGTGTATCATGTGGAAATTGAGGAAATCAATGTAAGAGTTACCTATTATTGACTCTAGCAAGCAAATTGAGATATAAATCCAAGTGTTTAGAAACCTCTAGGGATAAATCCCTAGGGAAAGCAATAACACATAGGTTTGGTCAATTGTATTTGCTTCCTAAAGGGTTTGAAGTTCTGATGACAATGTTAAATGTTTGTTTCCAAATTTTTACGAACAAGAAAAGTGTTTTGTAACCAAGAACAAGCACAATCCTATGGATATGAAAGAATATATTTGTTGAGTCCCCACTTGGACAAGTCCAGGAACACTTATTTTTAGCGAATGGTTAGATGCTTGACCCCACTGGCTCCCCTCCACGACACTCACTTCTTGGGGCAGCCAAGCATCAGTACCCATGAAACTCCCATGGCATACTTTCCATTTCTACTAAAAACCGTAAAAGTGTGGGGCGGCTTCAGAATGACCATTCTTGCACCAACAAATAGATAGGGATTTTGGCCTTTCTACAACAAGGGTTTTAATTCAGAATTTTTGTTCATAAGAGTTGACCCATCAAGGTGAGAGACCATTGCTGCCCTTCTCGTTGGAGCCAACCACATGATATTGGCCTTTGTTCCAGTACCCATTTTTATATCCCGACTGGAAATACTCTTGGCTTTAGAGTGTTACCAGTTGAGTCATTCCCTTGGGTGAGTAATTTTTCCCACAAGGTAGGCCCTCTAAGATAAACAAAAGTGAGAAAAACATATTCATAGTTCGATCAACCTCATTTAGAAACAAAGGGAGAAAACACACAATATGTTCCACTCACACTCGCAAAGTTTGTTCAATTTTATACCCAAATTGAAAATGTATAGGCAATTACTTACACAACTTAATGTCACAAAAGGCCTTTTGATTCTCAAGATCGTCGTGAGGCGTGAGAGAAGCGCATACGTCATTTTAGTGATATTACTTTGAGTAAGTAATTACAAAACAAAGAAACACTTGTTCATTTTAAGTCCACAAAGAAAAAGTGAATTCTTTTTATAGGACCAAATCAAATGTGGAATTTTTCTTGCTCAATTGTTAGCCTCAAACGAAATTTAGCGAGTTTTTCCTAAGATTCATTTTAAGCCCTTTGTAGCATAGATTAAAATGTTCTTTTTAGAGCCTCAAAAAGATGTGAGTTGATTTAAAATAGAAAATTAAAGCATAGAACAAAATCCCTTTAAAGCATTTAAAAACGCTTTGTCAACTCCAAATTTTATGCTTCAATCCTCTTTAACTCCAAGATTCTTCAAGGATTGCTTTCAATGCTTCAACATTGTGAGTTCTTCATACAAACAAAAATCACTCCTTCATTTTACTTCCTTTTCCAATAAGATAAAAATAATCATGTGAGGATCAAGACATCTGGTTGAATTTGTTTTAAGCATTAACCTCAACCAATAGAATGATTTCAAATGAAAAGACAAATGATTAAACTAATGAATCATCAATAGGAATCTTTCTTTCCATAGTATTTTCACCATATTAAAGTCTTTAGTTAAAATACTTCGTCATATGACAAAGATCAATGCAATCCAAAATCAGACAATGTATGCATTAAATATTTTAGACAAGTAAAGATTTGTAGTGTGTTAATGCAATGACCAATGATTAAATGCATAAAAGTGAGAAAAAATATTGATTCCTTTGTCATTATGACATCTTGATTCCTGCAAAAGGCCAACAAATGAGTTAAAAAATAGCAATATTAATGGTAGAAAGACTTGCCTATTTTGTGCAGCCAATCTTTATTGATAGAAACATTAATGTTGAGGTTCAATAGTAACATGATTTTGTTAGAAATATTAAATTTAGAGACCTTTGACCACATTTAATCAAATGAACCAACAACAAGATCACATTTAATATCAAGATTTGAATAGCAATATGATATTGTCAGAGTATACTTCATCTTTGGATCACAAGCATAGAAAATAGAGCAAAAGGAAACATAGTATAGTCAGTATATAATAAACGATTAGCGCTTATAACCACCCGTAGACAAATTTATATTAGCAAAAAAAAATATTCAAAGATTCCTCTTTCATTTATTCAAATGCATTCTAGATGTAGACTATTGGTGGCCGCACTGCAGGAAGTTCATAATTTAACACAAGTCCATGCACCTGACACTCAAAAGCGATGTATTTTCCTTTGGAAAAGTTATCTTCCAACTCCTCACTAGAATAATGAAAAAACAATAATTCACCTTTGCCTCACAATACTATCAAATCATTAGTGGAATTCAGTAGAGTGGAAGACTTAATTGATCCAAGCCTTAATGGAAAATATTCAATTGTAGAAGCCATGAATCTGGCTAAAATTGCACTGGCTTGCACTAGCAAGGTAGCTGACCAAAGGTCATCCATGAGCACAATGGTTCGCAGGTTTGAAATGAAAATTAACCAAGAAGTGCTAGCTAATTGTTGAATATTCAGATTTATTTCCAAGAAAAAGGTATAACAACAACTATTCTTGTTCAACATTTCCTTTTGCAAGTAAATATGCTTATGTTAATACAAAATGGATTGTACATATAAGGTTGAAGTTGCATGGTACATACAAAATGGATTTATTGAAAAGGCTTTAAATTTTTTTAGGCAAACCCATTTGGCAGGTGCCAAGCTGCATTCAACAACCGTTTGCAGCCTTTAAGGCTCTTTTAAAGATTTTTTTTTTCTTTATGCCATTACACAGGTGTAAAGATAAATTCCTTAGCCTCTTTTGTATCCTCTCTTCCTATGCAAAAATGGGAGCTTTGGAACATGGTACAAACATCAAACAAGGAAAAACAAGTGGGGCGAGTTTAACAGAGGTGGTATTTGAAACTACCCTGATAGACATTGTATGCAAAATGTGGATGCATCCACAAGGCCCGTAAACTGATAACAAAATGTCTTAAAGAAATGTGGTTCCATGAAATGCAATGATTGTAGGCTGTGCACAAAATGGATCCATAGAAAAGGCACTAAAAAATTTCAAGCAACTGTATTTGGCTTATGAAGGAGACAACAGGTAACAAATTTCAAGCAAATGCATTTGGTAGGTGTAAAGACAAATTCCTCAGTCTTTTCTGCATCCTCCCTACCTACACACAAATGGGAGCTTTGGAAAAAAATCTAGACATGCATTAAAGTATAAAGCACAGAGAAAATCTTGTCAGATGATAAGTTGGAAATGTTGCAGTAGACATGTATGCAAAATGGGGAAGCAAGGATAAGGCTGATTTTTAAGGCTTTAAAAACCTTCATGCAAATGCTATTTGACAGGTGTAAGAACAAATTCCACAACCTTTGACATGCAAAAAATGCACTATCTAGAATGCAACTTTTACAAGATATGTGCCAAGTGGATTTGTTGAAAGGCTTTAAAAAGGTTTAACCAAATGTATTTAGCTTGTGTATATATAGAAATAATAGTGAATAAATAAACTTTCTAGCTAATGAAATTGAAATCATAAACAAAGCACATTATTTATTTTTTTGAAACTTTCTAGCAAATGAAATCGAATGCTAAGGAATTCAATCTGAATATGAATGCTAAAACTGAAATCTAATCAACTAAAGTCTAATGCTTAAACTGTCGGAGGTTCATCCCTCCTTCTAGTGCCATATGTGGATACCTTTTTCTGCATTTGCTAAAAAAAAAACAACCATTAGCATCGTTAGTAAACTTAAGAAAACCAAATAGAGTATCCCTATGAAATACTTAACCATGCTAAAATATGCAAACTAAATAGAACAAAAACAACTTATTACAAGCATATGAAAACATCATCAAACCCCTATCCCATATTGGATTGGTGCTTCTTTGATGTGGAAAGAAGCCCTTTCCCAATCCTTGATAATCTCTTGGATGAAATGATGAAAAAAATGAAAGATGAATGTGTATCAAGTTGCCTAAGATTGTGGAGTTGTGGAGGATTAAATCAATAGAGAGGGTCTCTATTTATAGAATAGAATGATAGAAGAATGCAAGATAGGAGGAATGTGGGATAAAAGATAAGCCCATGGCATTGTGACACTTGTCACCATGTGAATGGGCCAAGGATGTGCATGTTTTGATGAATGTGCCAATAAATGACATTAGGTGGCTTTTCCAATTTGAAATTTGGCCTATTGGAGGGAGAAGAAAGGGTCTTAAATGCCAAGTGGGGGACATGTAAGAGGGGATTTAATGCTATGTTGGAAGGGACAACTCATTTGAGAGGGAAATTTGAAATGAGGGAATATTCCACTTTTATGCCATGTTGAGAGAAAATGAACATTTAATAAATGAATTAAATTGATTTATTTGTGCAAGTGGGAAAAACTAGAGGATGTGACATGGATTAGATTTAGCCTTAATCATGATTTGATTAACTTAAGAAGAGGTTAGGTGATTTGACTTTTTGACTTAGATTTATGGATTAAAATAAATCAAAAGGAGATGGAAAATGATTTAGAATTAGTTAAATGAATATTTTGATTTATTTAACTAAAGGGGATGATGTTAGTGTTAAAGATGAATTTATTTAATTTAAATGGAGGACTTTCAAGATTAATCAAATAAACTTGATTTATTTTATGAATGGATGAATATGAATTAATTAAATGCATGATGCCAATTTTGCATGTCTACATTGTTTACTGTCAAAAGTAGAGCCCAAGAAATTTTCTAATGCTAGAAAAGATGATTGTTTAATTAAGGAAATGGAAGAGCTATATCAAATAGAGAAGAAATAGACTTGGAAGTTGGTTCCCAAACTTGCTGATAAGAATGTGATAGGAACAAAGTGGGTGTTCTAGAAAAAAACTAAATGAAGATGGTGAAGTTGTAAGGAACAAGGCCATATTGGTATGTAAGGAATATTCTCAAGTTGAGGGTATTTATTTTTAGAAAATTTTTGCTCCAATAGCCAGAATGGATGCAATAAGGATGTTTCTTTCTTTTACTACTCAAAATAACTTCAAAGTCTATCAAAGGGATGTCAAGTCAGCCTTTTTGAATGGTGATCTAGAAGAAGAGATATATATTGAGAAAGTAGATGGTTTCTAGTTATCAGAAGATCTAGACATGGTGTGTGGACTCAAGAAAGCTTTGTATGGTCTCAAGAAAGCTCCTAGAGCTTAGTATGCTTTGCTGGATAAGTATTTACTTCAACTAGGATTCAAGAAAGGTACTACAAATAGTAATCTATATATTAAGGTATAGGAAGACAAGTTTCTAGTTGTGGTTGTAAATTTGTTAATGACATAATATTTGATGGAGATGATGATATGTTAAAGAGGTTTGTAGAATAGATACACAAATATTTTGCAATTTCTATGACTAATGAGTTGTATTTCTTCCTTAGGCTTTGGATTGTGCAATTGGATGATGGTATCTTTATTTCTCAAGCTAAGTATGTTAAAGAGATGTTGAATAATTTTGTCATGGAGGATTCAAAACCAGTAGGTACTCCTATGGTGATTGGTTGTCACTTGAGAAAAACCAATGATTCTCCTAAGGTTGATTAAAATCTCTATAGGTCTATGATTGGAGATTTATAGTACTTGAATGCTTCTAGACTTGATTTCATGCATGTAGTATGTTTAGTTTCTAAATTTTAAGCTAATCCTAAGCAATCTCATGAGAAAGAAGTGACAAGAATATTCAAATATTTAAAGGGTATTCCAGATTATGGTTGATGTTGGAAATTTAGCCTATTGGGACTCATTCACCATTTTGGGAAAATTAGTCCTAGTTCTGTGAAACTGAGTCAGAACTTGTTTTGGACAAAAGGGCATCCAAAGATGCAGAAAACCTTGTTCAGGCTTGGAAATGGGACTCATTCACCACCCATGGAAAATGAGTCCACTTTTGAATTTTTGAAGATCCAAAAGAGGAAACAAGAGCTCTCAGTATGCACTTTGGCTTTCTATAGGTGTCCGCTTTAGAAACTATGATTTCTGAACCTAAAAGTGAGTTTTTATTGATATTTTGACTTTTTCAATAAAGAGAAGACTTAAACAACTTTGCAATGCAATCTTCAATGATTTCCAAGCTTCCAAGATGCCTAAATATTGCCATGATGATTAACCTTGAATGTCTACAACAAAACATGAAGAATCTACCCTTGAATGTCTGAAAATTGCTATCTTGATGACTTGAAATGATGAAACCCTAACTTTCTTGACTTGAGATGGTAGAATGATGGATGAATAATGAAGAATGGTTTGTGAATAAGTTAAGAGATGTAAATTAGGGTTAAGAGACTTGATTTTATAGGCAATTCACCTTATTTTTCTGTAAATTGGATCCGTAAGGCCGACATGTAAAAATAATAAACTTCAATTTCAATTTTTCCCGCTCAAGGGTCAAAATTGGGCCAAATGGGACTCATTCGCCGCCCATGGAAAATAGGTCCCACTTGGATGGGATTGATTCTCCATGGATGGCGAATGGATCCTACAAGGGCCATTTTTCCAGCTAAGATGCTAGGAAGTTAAAAAAATAAGGTTTATATGGTGACTTTGTCAGGTATTTCATCAAATATTACCTTGGGATGCACAATATGGGGTAATAGGGGCATATTAATGATAATGCAAAGGTCAATTAGGGATTGGAACACAAAATTCAATGTGAAAGTGTGATTAAATACACTTTACAACACTAAAATGAGGTCCACACAACCTAGAAAGGCACAATTTATCCAATGTGAATGTGCAAAACACATTACAACACTAGATTAACATTAAGTTTAATTCAAAAACCTTCTAGATTTATGTGAAGATGTATTCAAATACATTTTATAATGTTGAATTAAGGGAGAATGGGTTTATTAAGTCTAGAGAGGCGTTAAAGTATTTTACAACACTTTACAACACCTTTACAAGACATTGTTAAATGCATTCAAAAGGGTCCAAGGCCTAGTGTGGAAGTGAAAAACACCTCACAACACTAAATCGAGGCCTTGTTAAGTCCATTTTATCAACAATTATTCACCAAATCAAGCAAGTTTCCTTTTTTCTATGGTACAGGTACTAATGGTTAAATGTCGCCATCACATAAGCTCAACCAAAACCATCATTTCTCAATAAGATCCCTAGCTTCCTCAGAAAGGAGAGAACCTTCCTCCCATGCCCGATACTAATTAATCCTAATAGCTTCATTAGCGAAAAAATCAGCCAATGAATTACCTTCTCGGTAAATGTGAGAAACACAAGTTTCTTCACAAGATCTTAACATGATTATAACATCCTTTATTAATTGATCAACATTCCAACTAGGCTTATGGGTGCCACGTAGATAATTAATGATGTTTAGTTAGTCACCTGCCACCCATAGTTTAGAGTAACCCTTGTCCACAACATACGTAATACTTATAAATGCAGCCTGCACCTCAACATAGTGATTTGTCTGATTTCCCAATGGGAGTGCCACCATGCCTATGAGTTCGCCTTCCTCATTCCTCAACACCCCCCACAACCTACAGGACTAGGGTTACCCTTGGCTTCCCCATTAAAATTGACTTTAACCCACCCTAAAGGTGGTTTCCTCCACTTGGTATTCAATTTAGTGTTAAGAGTGGACTTAGAAATCTCAAAAGAAACAAAGGGGATCTTCTAGTTAGAATTCACCAATAAGTCATACCTAGCCAAGCATACAGAAGGGGCACAATTGGGTGACTCAGACCCAATAAGAGTTATATCCTCATACATATGAGTTTTTTTATGTTATCATTCATTGATGAGGAGTGACTCAACATTGTTATCTCCTCATGCATATGAGTTTTTTTTAGGTTATCATTCATTGATGAGGAGTTTAGGAGATGTTCATTGGGTTGTTTCCTAATTTGGGAATGGATACGTTGAGTTTGATCTTCCTTGATTAAAAAGGCTTACATCCATGTTGGTATTATTACATGATTCATATGTTGCATTTGATCTTTGATATTGGGTAGATGGGTATTGTTGAAGTTTTTTATTTGGGGTTGTAAGGAGATCATACTTGACATAGCATTAGCACTTTAAGGTGTCGGTAAAAGGACATGTTATGATTTATAACTCTTAATTCTATGGTTTCTTCTTAGATGTTCATGTTCATATGATTTGGGAGGATTGTGTTGACATGTTGTGGAAGAGTATGCAACTATTGGTGTTGCATGTGTGGATCATTATGATTGTTCTTGGTACTTCATGTTTTAATCATTTATCACACCTCGATATAGTTTTGAATAATAGACTTGATATTCCTTGATAATTTTCATATTTTACTTTACTTGTGTAGTGGGAGTTATTGGATATGTATGTTCTTCATTGATAGGTTTGTATATGTTGGAATTAGTTTACTAATATTGTTGATACCTGGGAGGTATGGATGGTTGTCCATGTATTATCATATGTTGTGGATGTTATTTCCAATCATGTGGATTTTTACCTTTGACAACAACTTGGAGCCTTTGTTATCACTTGGATTTGATTTTTTGTGTTCTTGAATTGGTGCATCTTCACCTTGGCATGATCCTTTTCTTCCATAGGTGGCACATTCCAAAGGATGAGATGAGTTCTTTCTTGATATGGTGGTCACTTTGGTTTTGTTGCAGGTATCTTGATAGAGCACAATAGCATGTTGGAGATTCATGTATTTTATGTACAAGTGATACCACAATAATGTAATACATTTTTACACAAACTTGACATTAAAATCAAGATTTTCACCAGACATTCACTTTCTTACACCTATAGCAGCTAAACCATTACAAGTTTTAAGATGAATCAAAACTAGTTATTTGTTAGATATTTTGTGTAGATTCTAATTATTTTTAAAAAAATTCTAAAAATAAAATTGTGAATCATTTTATGTACCTTTTAATAACTTCATTTTTTCTACTAATCAAGATTTCTAAAAGTGATGTTCACTCGCACATAACTTTTTTATAGATAGGATACAATTCTGATTTTTAAAATGAAATTTTTTCGCACAAATATCTAGGGGATGGATATTTTTTCATAATTTTTTGTTACATATATTTATTTTAATTAATTTTTCCAAGTCAGCGTAATTATAATTTGGACAGAGGTGTACTTCAGAATGAATAACTTTTTTTGTATTCATTTGAATTAACTTATTTTTTTTTTGTTAGAATATGACATCAATACCTAGGGCACATGTATTTTTAGAAAAAAAATTCTATTTTTCTATTTTTCGTATGTGTGGAAATAAAAGAACTCTTGATGTTCATTGAAAATCCTACATTCACAAGAATTAAGAAATAAATATAATAATCAAATTAAACATATTTAAAATTATACTTTTTAGGAAGCTTATAATAAGGGATACAGGCTTACAAAGCATAAATTTTAAATGAATTCATTTGATCACTCAAAAGGTAAATCAAAAGTGATTTTTTATCAGCATTTTGATAGGTGTAGAGGAGACTTGATTATAGGTATGGTTTAAATCTAACAAGGTTCTATCCAAGGGGGTTTGATCTAAGGGAGTTTGATCAATCCCTCTTTAATTAAAATCATTTAAATGGAACATTTAAAGTCTTAAATCATTGTATTTTCTAAAAATATGTGATTTCGTGAAAAATCAGATGTCCCAAAAAGTGTAACCTTATTATTGTGGCAAAGATATGGCTATGACGATGTATTTCATTTATTAACCCTTATGTAATGTATACAACAAGTGGAAGAATGTTAATATTTGGTGTTGTATGTGTCATTACATAAACTGATTTATTATAATGTTGTAGGGTATGTGCAAGATCTTGATGGGCCAAAAAGTGGTGATCTAATGGGTATGTGGCTAACACGTTTTTTTTACCCAAAATTGATGAAATGAAAAGGGTTTTAAGTAGATTCTCATCTTCCACAAATATAAATTATGCTTTACTTGAATTTAATAAATTATTATTATTCATTTTCTATTTGAATTACTTAATAAAAGTCCCCATTGATAAATGATTGAAAACATCTATAGCATCTAAATATATCACAGCTTTTTGACCCAAACATGTGTCACATTCTATGCTTCACATACTATAGGATTAAAAAAGTGAATTTAATGAAGTTTTGAGCAAGTTAAGGTGGTCAAACATACCTAGTTTTTATATTTTTAAAAAATTTAATAAAAATCTCATAATTACCATTTACTTGGAAAAAAATTACAAAAAATATGCATCACATCGACATGATTTCTACTTATATTCAAAATCTATGAAAAATATTATCATTTTATTGTGGTTAGGGTGGTCGATAGACACCTACTTATTTTTCCATGAAATTTAAGTACTACTACATTGAAATTTCAAATTTCACCAAATAGATTTTAAAAAACAAAAAACCTAGTAGTTTAGAAACTACATTCAATTTGCTACAAATTCTATTCTTACATATTTTTGGAATAATATAAATAACTTATTCAAATTTTTTATGTCAAGTTTCCTAACTCTAATTTTTCTGAATTTCTCACCACTTAAGGGCCTATTTTTTCCATGATGATCCTGCACATACCCTATAATTAAATAATTATTGAATTGTGGTGCACCTAGGAGCTTGTGTAGACACCAAGTATCTTCTAAACAACCTCTTTTTTCCTTGAAAAACTTTCCATTTGATAATGCAACAAGATCACAAAGTATCTTCTACATAATCCCCCACTCAAATTTGGATTAGTTCAAAAAATCCAATGACCCACAATTGAAACCTAAGGCGATCAGGCTCTAATACCACTTGTACAACTTCCTACACTAATCTTGAGAGGAGGGTAATGGAATTTTCTTTCTTTCTTTACAATAGTTACATAAACTAAATAAAAATAAGCATAAATAGCATATGAAGACACAATTATCTATGTGGGGAAAACCCCTTTGGTGGAAAAGAAATACATTCTAAAAGCCTCCCAATATATTATTTAAAACTCATAAAGATTAAAATATACTTGTAGACCAAGCTTCTCATAGGAGTATCACCATCCAAAGATCTAAAGGCAACACAACAATTATCTGAATCTTAGAATACATCACCATGCAAAGTCATAATAAAATGCCGTCATAAAATAAGGTTGTCTTCTAGGGGAATACAAACCTCAAAAATCTATCGTTAGATATGAGACCTAAAGATGAATGGTCAAATCTATAATAATAAAATATATAGAAATGTGGCCTTTGGGGGTGTTGTTATCGAACCCCTACTAAGGTGCATAACTCTCAGACCCTCCGTTGGAGGGATGAGCTTCTTGAGCCCTATAGGGGGTACACCCTACACCCCCCCACACTCAAATATATTGACCTATTATAATTGTAAGGTTCAGACACCAATTTTACTAATAGGAATAAGTAATTATTAAAAGGTCTAGGTTGCTACAATATTATAAAACTAACAAGATTACATTTATCTTAGCTAATTTAGAAGGGTGGATCAAGGTTCAATTTTTTTCTCATAAATAAATTTGAGTTGATTCTCCTAAATTTTTTGGGATAAGTAAGCCACTTTTTACATTTTTAATGTGTAAGAAACCAAAAGATGATATGAAAGTTATATGTAAATCTATGATTCTCTCATAAAGTGGGAAAACATTTTTAAATATAAAATTTATGAGATCTAATAGTATTATAGTACTTAAACATAGAAATGTGGAGAAATGGTGCCTCAAACATACTGGTGTTCGAGCCTCTGCATTGACGAACAAATAGTTAAATATCACTAGGAAAAAGTTACTAGTCTGATCGAAATTTCTTTTGTTGGAAATGGTTTATTACTTAAGCTACAAGTTTCTAAGTTTTCCTAACTTAAGTCGCAAGGTTCTGAAATTTGTAACCTCTCGACTTGGCAACTTTGTGGTTCTCTTTTGTTGGTATGTCACAGGTTTTGAGAAATTCATAACCTCCGATAGATGTTCTGAAGTTTGGTTTTCAAGCGACAGAGAAATCCCTTTGTCGGTGTTCACGAGTTTTGGAAACTTTGTAATCGATGACATGAGGTTTGGAAGTTTGAGTTTTGGTCGACAGGTGGTGATGACATGGAGGACATATGGCATGTAGACCCGTGTGCTCGATGGTTGACTCGATGACTCATGGAGAACCCTAAGTTCAATGGTGGAGATTTGTTCGACTGCTTATCCGACAACCAGGATTGGATGCTGGATGATGTTGTGTGGCTTGAGGTGAAACCCTAAGGGGTGCAATAGTTGAAGAGTAAAAGAGAGAGATGATTGGAAAAATATTTTGATGAATGCTCGTGTGTCTCTTGTGATTCTCTCTTGGAGCCAAATGAAGGTTACTTGAATGATCCAAGTTGTAGGCCGAGAGGCTGAATGCGGCGAAGGCTGAGAGTGGTGGTGACAATGAGTGGCGGTAACCAGAAGGCATAGAGGTTAGTTGTGAGACTGAAAGGTTGGGTGTTGGACAAGGTTACCAGGCGGAGGCCGAGAGGATGCGCAAAGGTAGAAAAGCTACGTGGAGGTTGAGAGGCTGGGCACCAAACATGTTGTGGTGCTAGACGCTAAACAAGCCGAGAGGGCCAAGGTGTTGGATGCAAGCTAAGAAGCCAGATGCAAATAGAGGGGTTGTGAGACTAGGCATGGACTAGCCAAGAGTCTAGGTAGCCGAGCGAAGAATGTGAACCTGAGAAGCTGAAGGGTTGGGTTGACCAAGAGAATGGATGGGAGAGAGTGGACAGTTTGAGGAGATGAATCTGCATTGTATGTTATGTGAGGTTATCGTAACAGTGTGAGGATTCTTCCTAGATGTTGTATGATTTCTCTGGATGGACAAGATGTAAACTCTAAAAGGCTATAAGCCTGAATTGTATTGTAACCCT
>VDFB02342094.1:0-15613 GCA_007258455.2 Sequoia sempervirens
CATCCCTACAGAGGATTGGATACAAAGGGAATTTTCGGACAAGATATTATTTATGAAGTTTTATCTCAGTTTCACTTGGGAGGTTCAAACTATAGGAGGGAAAATGATGCATTTACCATGTATATCACCAGAATGATTCAGGAAGCAGAGCATGTTAGGATTTCGAATCAAGCCAAGGAACTCATCAAGAAATATGGAGCTTGCTTTATACAATTCCCAACTTTCTCCTACATCCGGATTGATGGCTGCCAGGGGGCTCCATATAGACTTCCAAGGTATCCCACTGATCACATTATATTGTTGGAAGTAACTAGACAGATTTGTGACTTTGATGCTATTGTCAAGAAGGACAAATACAAGACAGGGTTTGGTGGAGATTTTCCCCTAAGGATTGGCACTGGAGAGGTTTGTGCTTCCACTGGTTCCGCCCAGGCTTTAGAGGAAGAATTGGATGCCCTTGGTCTGTCTCTTCATTCTAGGAGATCAAGGTTTGATATTACAAGAGAGGCCCAAAAGAAGGCCAGCAAAGAGTATTGCCACAAGGTGAATTTGGAGGACTACTGGGCCAACTACAGTGATGAATTTGAGGCCAGGAAGAAGAAATTCTCTCGCCTTCCAGTGGATGTTGTCCGTTTATATAATGTAAAGGTAGTTCTTGATCAATTGGAGGATGATGGGAACTTGATCCAAGATCATGCTTATGAGGCCATAAATGATAGACCAATTGGTGATGTGGATTGGTTAGAGGAGGAAAAGATAAAATTGAAACAACTAGTGGATCCAATTCTCAAATTTACTAGGATGTGGCTAAAGCATAAGCTATGGGAGCTTGAGAATAATGGTGTATAGTGAACCTATGCTCTAATGGGAGATTTGGATCCCCACTCCACCTCTGAAGAATCTACCGAGCAGGATCCTAAAGGAAAGGGTAAGTTGGATTCTCCTTTTAAAATCAAAATCAAAGGTGTTCAAGAAGGGGAGGTCCAAGAGGCATCAAAACTAAGAAAGCAAAAGGCCAAGAAGAGGAAAAAGACTAAGAAGTCCGAGTAGAGTCCTGAGGCTGATGATCCTGTACCCAAAAGGAAGAGAATTGTCAAATTATCAGAGAGAGCAAGCTCCAAGGTAGCAAAAGAAGAAATTTCCCCACTGGTGGTAAATGTTGAAAGTTCAGCAGAGACGTCCAAAGTATATACAAGGAGGTCTAGGACTCCTCCCGAGAATAGTGTGCCTAAGGCTGACCTTCCTCTGGCGGTTTCTCATGACGTGCAACATGATGATATGCATCCCACTCATGAAGCTCAAGGCAAGCCTAGTGAGTCAGAGGATGTAGAGGATCATCCGGATACTGAAGGGGAGGAGTTTCATGAGGGTGATCTGCATAGTGCAGAGGCAAAAATTGAAAAGATAATGCAGTCCCCTATGGTGGCATATGTGGATTCCCCTGTTAAGACTGAAGAAGTTGAATCTCCTCCAAGGGAAGAGGAGGCAGTAAAGGTCCTGTCACCTGAAGATGAGGAGGAACACATCGCGGAGGAAAGGAATAAGGATGGGACTTCTGATAAACAGAATTTGGGAGAGGAGTTAGCAAGAGATCAACAAGAAGAAATGGGGTAGGGCCAAGTGCAATTGGAATCCATTGTCCCTAGTTGGTTGGACAAAGAGATAAACAGAAAACAAGTTGTTTTGGTAGATAGTCCACCAAATTGGGATGCACTACTAGCCAAAATTGGAAAAGATAAAGGTAAAAAGAAGGCTAGGGTGATCTCAAGGATTGAAAGGGATGAAGCTCATGATTGAGTTGTTCACATTGCCACCCCTGCTCTGGATAAAAACATAGATGATGTGGTTGGAAAGGACTACAATATTTAGAATTTCAATCTAGGGCCTACATCTGTTGAGGCGGAATGTGAGGGTTGGTAGAATTTGTGGAGTGTGAAGGAAGTAGAACCAATCAGGGAACTAAAAAGAAAGAATGCAATATGAGAATTCTTGGAGGAATTAATGAAGCCTGCAGTCAGTGAATGTTTGTGCACTTTCACAAATCCTCTACCTCCAAAGAGACCATCTGGGCTGGAAGATGAAGCCTTTTCCACTATGAGTTGGTTGAAAGGGGTGCAAATAAAGGGTGATGAGGCTATTAAGGAGATTTTGTCAATAGGGAAGGATGCTGCAAGGGTAACTAAGTGGTTGAAGCAAGTGTTGGCACAAGATAAGGAAGACATAAGACCTCCTTCTCTGAGAAAACCCGGAACCATCATGGGAATACTTGAGGATGGTGGTGATGAAATTCTTCCTTCCTCCAGAGCTTCTGAACCATGGGAGTGGTTTGGAGCATTGCAAATCAAGCAGAAAGTGTTAAAAAAGATTTACAAACAAAGGAAGTAGATTGACGACACCCTAACTCGGGTTTACAATGGTTCCATTTCCTTCTTTGAAATTATGACGAGAAGAAGGAAGATTGCGCCCAAGTAATTGAGTCTGGAACAGTTGAGAGAATGGTGGCATGATGTGTACGCGCCACTTGACGATGGTTCTATTTCTGAGCACCAACTGGATGATGCGGCCACCTACCTCGCAGTTATTGATAAGCATATGAAATATAAGGTAGATTGGGATAGGTTGGTCAAACGGTCAAGAGAAGATATTTTGTCCATCGAGAATCAACTTAGGGTTTTTCCTTTTCCACTAGTAGCTGACTTGGATGGGACGTTTCAGAGAGTTCATGAAGGGCCGGATTAGAATAGAGACAAAGGGGAGGGCAGTTAATGCCCAACTACTCTAGGATTTGTGCTTCCCCATTATCGCGCCCTGCACTGGTCCGAGCTACATTGGGAATCCTGAGCTGACCTGGGTGTTGTTCGTGCATTTAATGCATTCCTTTGTTCCATTGTGACTTTCTCTTGGCTGGTCGATGGTTCCTGATTAATGTTGTTGGCTCTTGCTTGGCCTACGGGTTTTCTGGGGGATTCTATATATTTGGCATTTCACTTCATTTGAAGGGGTTGAAGGGTTAGATACAGTTAGAAATAATAGAAAAAAGGTCAGAAGATAGAAGTAGAATAGAGAGGAATAGTTAGGAGTAGAGCTAGGGTTAGCGAATAGTGTCTCTCAAGCAAATATTGTAACAGAAAGCTAGAATTGTTGCTACAGTGGACAATTCGAATACAAAAAATGACATTATGATTTGGTTCCATACCTGTATTCTCTTGTCTTGCATGGTTCTTGTTTTTACATCTTTAAAATTGCTTTGAGAAGTTTAATATTTAGAATAGATTTGATTCAATAATGTTTGTGATTTAATACTTGAATGTTGCAGCAATCCTTTAGTCCATACTTTTCGCAACCAACTAATTGTTAGCTGCTTTGCAAAGTTAGCCTAGACTTCATATTTAGTGTGCTTAGTTCGATTATGAGGATTTGTTCATTTCAACTGCAATAGGGTTGTTGAATGAATGTTCATGATTTAAAAATCTTAACACCTCAGAAGATTGCACTATTTTCTGTAAGATTGTAGATTTATCTGGGTCAAGTAGAGATCAGTTTTGAAGGATTGGTCCATTTAGAGTGTTGGTTATTTTCATTGTTAATCTTAGTAGTAGTATTAGGTTTAGAAATCTCTTTGAAACCCTTATCTTTTCTATTTCTTTGGTTATTGGGTAAGATTTTTGGATTAAAGTATCACCAAATTGTTAGATCTGATAAAATCGGTTCAGTATTTTGCTTGTAGTAAGGTCCCTTTGTGATTACCAACATTTTCACATTTATCACTGATTTGTTTATGCATTGTGAAGACTTGAAATTAGAAACCTTGGGGTTATCTCTTGAGGCTTGCTAATAGAGATTTACCTTTCAAGAGAGATAGGATTCTATATTTTGTCTGAGTTGTTGTGCAGAAAACACCGCATCAACACTTCATGTTTTAAACATGTATGTTTGTGTATGGTGTCTTGCTACATTACATACATGTGTGTGTTCCTTTGTGATTATGTTGGTTTTCCATGAGATCTCTAATCCTAGGGGCTTATGCACTCCCCCTAGATTCATTGTCATCCTATCTCTTCAACATTTGGACAATTGGATCCCTCTTGACATATATTTTCTACTTTAGTGTGAGTCTGAGCATAAGTTCATACTCTCACTAAAGTGGGGGCTAAATGTAGTTTCATAAAATGTCACCCTTGATAATTTTACACTATGTTTTTCTCCCATTAAGTAATTAGACCTAATTTAACACCTAATTTCCTAAATTATGTATTCTATGGCCCATTTTATTAGTTTTTGACAATTTTCAAGTACAAAACAAATACATTCATTTAATATTTTTTCCTTAACTCCTTAATTCTTGAAAAATAGGCGTAGAACACTAATGCTTAGGGTGCCTATGTCCCCTATTTTGGATCCAAATTTAAATATGCTCAAGGTGGCCTTTTTTATTTGAATTTCAAGTGTCTTTTGTCAACCATTGAGATTTAGTTTTTAATAAATTAGAATAATTACATATAAATACCTAGTCATTGCATCATTTAAGAATTAATTGGAAATATCTAGCATTATTGAGAAAAATTATTATCAAGAGAATTATCAAGCAAGTCAAGAGTAGAATTTTAGAGATTTATTATAGAAATTCAAGATCCAAGTATCATGTCAAAGTTTATGTGATTTCATGTTTATGCTATCATATTGTTTGTGAAGAATAACTCTTGCAGGTCTCCAGGAAAATCAAGTAAGCAAAACTTAAGACTTGAGGCAATTTGTATGACTTCATTCCTTCAAGGAAGCCATTGGAGGGTGGTGAGTTATAACACTTTGTTGATTCATCATTCATTTTTATCATTTACCCATTTATCATTGACATTGCCATTATAGAAGTGGAAACACTAACATGGGGTTTAACTAAGGCAAGCCCCTAAATGGAAGAACCCTTCCTATCTCTTTGAATGTGTAGGTTTTAGCTCTGAAGAAGATTGGAAGAAGTTTGAAGATCAATTATTCATTGTGGAATAAAATCCTACACCTTGACAACTCACAAAAACTCAGTTATTTTAGAATCTGATAATGATCTGATAGTACGACAAGTGGAGAATAGAATTCTTGATCTAGCACCATATGACTATGAAATTAGATTTGAATTCCCCCTATAAATACATAGGTTCCCTAGGTGACTTAGTCTGAAATTTTTAGCTCCAAATTTATATCACAGGTGCACAGTGCCCTACTTAGTTGCTTTTTTTTGTCTTTCTCTATCTGTGACTTTCTAGATTTGCTATTTTTGCATCAAAATAGTCATTTTTATCATTAGTCTGGTTGAATCATTGCATTTTATCCTTAAGTTTCTATTAGATTTGGTCAAGGGAAGGTTGAATCACCTTTCAAGTTGTAATTCAATCATATATCTTATCCAAATCCAATCAAACCTCCCCGCTCTTATTTAATGAAATAAGGAAAAGGTGTTAAACCCCCACAAAGGAATATCTCCCTTAAAGGTTCTCACCATTTCTACCATTTCACGTTCAACATGCATTTTTTTTAATCTTTGTTCTTCCATTGTCTAGACTAATAGTTCCTTTTCCAAAAATATTGTCCATAACATTATCTCCAAAACTCATTCTTTCTCCATCTATATTGTTCAATGTGAAAATGTTACTTTTGTAACTAGTCATGTGACATGAATAGCCATTGTCTGCATACCATTATTCTCCATCATCTTAAGCATGTAGAGAAGTATTTATTAGCATGGATATTTATTTTCTATCTTCTATCTTATTTTCCCATGTTTTTTAATTCTTCTCCTTTTATTCCATAAGGATGTCTTTCTTTAGGGACATGCAAAAATAGTTCTACAAAATTATGCTGTATGCCCATAGTTATTACATTTATAGCTTTCAATATTGTAAAGTAGAGGAGAAAAAAAATTATAATTTCTTCTATCTAACCTAGAGGTATTCTTACCCTTGTTCCAACCAAAAAAATTCATATGAGTCCTACAATTTATTCCCTTGTGACAAAAATGATTGCATGTGAAACAATAACCAATGAAAGGATGATGGAACTTAGTCATACATGTTTGCCTCTGTGGAAATAATTTTTTGAATGTGTTCTTATTCTTTTATATAGGTTTTGATGCAACATGACTTTCTTTTTCTTTACTACATTCTCCTTTGATGGGGCTTTTAATTGCATCAATATAACTCTTTGGTTTTTCCTTATTTGATTCTTCTTGTTCCTTTACTTTTCTCTCTTCATAATCAAGACCAAATTTTATAGATGGTGATATTTTTTCATTTATGATATTGTTTAAAATGTTAGTTCTATTTTCAAACATGAGACTTTTGTTTAATTTGGTATTAGTTTCTTTTAATTCCTTCTTTATTTAAGAGATAATATCATATTGTACTCCACAATTTTCTTCTTTTACCTTTAATTGGGATCTAATCTCTTTTTCAATTTTCTTAGATTCCTTAATTTGAACTTTCAAATATATGACTACTTTTTCAAATTCCTCAATTATTTTGGTCTTTGATTTACTTTCTTCTTGAAACAATAGATTATACTTTTAATTCTTCTTTCTAAGTCTCTCAATTTATTGTATAGCATGATAGAGCTCTTCCTCAAAGTTATCTTCATCATCATCTTCATTATCAAAATTAGTCTTCTCTTCATCATGTGAGTGCTCATTTTATTTATCATTATTTTCAATGATATTGTCTTCTATTTCAAATTCCATAAAAATAATCTCTTCTCTATAGTTGTCCTAATCACTTTCATCAAATGAGATATCATCTCTAGAAGCATAGAGAATCTTCTTGTAATCATAGGATTTATTCTTATTATTGGTTTTATTATTCTTATGACTATTTTTGTTTCCTTTCCTTGTATAAAGATCTTCTTCATCACTATCACTTTCTTTCAAGTATGAAAATTTCTTAACAAAGTGTCCTACTTTTCCATAATTAAAATATTTAAATGGAAATTTTCCCTTGTTGGTTTTGTTTGTTAACTTTCATACAAAATAAGCTTCATCCTTCTCCATTTCTTCCTTGTAACTCTAACTTGGCATGAGCTCTTTATTTTTAAAAAATTTTGTCTTTGAAGGCTTCTTCCTTTTTAGATGCATTGTCCTTTTCAGTCTTCATCTCATATTTAGTGAGGATTCCATGAGATCATCCAAGGTTAATTGATCCAAGTCCTTTATCTCTTCTATAGAAATTTTTTTAGCATCAAATCTTAAGTGAAGAGATCTTAAATTTTTTCTTATTACTGTTGATTCTTCTATTTTTCACTAAGAACCTTTATGGTAATGACTATCTTATCTACTCAATGAAGATAGGAAAAAATATTTTCTTCATCTATCATATTTAGACTCAAATATTCTTTGATGGGTTTGAAGTTTTGATTTCTTTATTTTCTCCTTCATAAATATTTTTCAATTTATCCCATATCGCCAGCCAATTTTGTACATTGCTTTCACAGTTTTGTTGCTAATCATGCGAGGTGCATTGGTCTTTGATTGTTTTCCGCGCCATTGTGGCATTGAATCCTATTACTGGATTTGATGGAGCTTTATATCTATTTACCACTGATTTTCAAATATCAAACCTAAGAGTTTTTAAATAAGTTTCTATCCTTAAGCTCTAAAAGGCATAATTTGTCCCATGAAAAAATGGAGCCTCATTAGAAAAGAAGCATTCATGTTTTCCCACATGTTCTCTTTAGATCTACCTTCTATTTTGTTAGACTAATTTTGAAGGAATCAACTCTAATACCAATTGATGAGCACATGGTTATACTAAGAGGGAGGGTGAATCAGTATAACAATATTCTTTTACCTTTTAAAACTTAATTAATCACTTCTAGATTTAATAAAAATTAGCACATATGTAATATCAAATAATAACAACACAGTAACAATATAATTTATGTGGAAACCCTTATGAGAGAAAACCACAACAAAATATTTCTTTTATTAAACCTTATTTCTACAATTTTTGTAGGAACCAACCCATAAGAAACTCCAATTCCTCAAATTTGTAGGCACCAACCCCTATAATATAAGGCACCAACCTCAATATAGATAACTTTCTTCTCTAATCTACTATAATGTTGATCACAAATCTACCATAAAACTGATTACAATCTTCTTATAAAAACTTATTATAAATTTGTCATAAAATTTCTCACAACCTCCTCAAGTAATTTGCATATGTTCCCCTTAAAATTTGATCTAATATTCCTAACAATTTCTTCATAAAATATGCAAGTAAAATCCTTATATATTTGTATTATGTATACTTTACTTCCTTCTTCACATTAAATTTCTAGTGTATATCTGATATATATTTTATTCTGCACACACATACATTTCGCAACAACTCATAAAATGATTTTATATCTCCACATTTAAATGAAGTAATAAACCTCTTTGAATAGAGATTTCCCTTCAAGGAGACATGACTTTTTGTTAAAAAAATAATTTTTGAACTTCTATTTTCCTTGATCATCATCTATACCTAATCACTGCTCTTCATACATCACTATCCATTAGTAAAGGCAATCAATTCTTTTCTAAATGTTAACCACTACTCTTTATCCTTTATTTTGAACCTCTACCTCCTTATCATTTTAAATTAACTTGATTAATATATATTTAAACCTTTGTCTACATCATCTCATAATAAATATTGATGTAAATTTTATTTCTATTTTAAAGGTGGCACCAAAATAATGAAGCTCAACCAACTCTGATAAAGATTTAAATGTCTTGCTTATATGCTAATATGAAGTGAGGTCAGCCACCATATAGTAAAGGATGTAAAGTAATATTTATGTGTTTCCATATAGAAGGATTAGAAGAGGATAAATTAGTTTCCTTTGGTCATTTTATTACATATCTATTCCACATATATCACATTGGATGATCTGCATATGTGGCTATATCTTCGGTATCACGTTGCATTTAAAAATGGCTGCTTTGAGTATCGGCCGTTAATCTTGGGCTTCTACCGTTCATTACCGGCGTGAAATGAAAATTGATGAAGAGGATCTCCACTACCGCTGACAAGCTTCAAACTGACGTTCCATATATAGAAATTTCGCTTCCAGAAATGATTACATATAAACGGAGGATTCAACATTACATGAGTTAGAAGTTTTTGCAGGCACTCGAACACATCTTAATCTATGATCTTCGAGTCCTCCATCGTAAAACTGGCGGTTCACTCCGAAGGTTTGAAATTCGGGTTTCTCTCCATTATAGCAATGGCGAGCGCGTTGAACTTTAAAGAATCCTCTTATCGCTGTCCTAATTCTCTTCTCCTTTACCGGGCTGGTTTTCCTGCGGGTTTCTCTTTGACATAACTCATATGACAGCACGGTTCTCCGGCAGCCCTATTTTGATTGCGTTTTGCTGCAAAAATAAAGGATAGATTTTATATACTCTTCATCCTTTCAAATCCACCAAAATTTGCATAAATCGCTAACAAACCCTCAAAAGCGACGGTGCATACCGGAGTGGAAATAAGCTCGCCGGTTTTGGCATTGTTATCATTTCTTCCATGTCAAAACAAAGTTTCAGATTGTAGTTTGCCGAAATGAATAAATTAAAAAACCAAGTTGTTCTCCTTTGGTAATTGAAGATTCATTCATTAATTTTCCAAAAATTGCTATCTTTTCCCTCCATTTTAAGCACCCAATAAGACAAGAATGGAATGTAAAAGGTCACTTGCCTTATGAAAACTTCTATAGGAATAAAAATTGATAAAATGAATATTAATTATTATTTTAAAGTTCCATTTAATATTCAAATGGACCCCTTAAACCCTTCAGGCCTTGAAATAATACAATAATTTTAAAATCACACTGTTTGCCTTTGATTTTTGAAATGAAAACCCAAGTATTGGTAAATGAGGATTTTATCCTTCAAACACAAAACAATATGCTCTTGAAGCTCCAACCCACACCAAAATGAAATATTAAACATGAAAATAAAATACTTATTTTTTTGGTTGATGTTGATTGTTCATTCTCCCGAATGCTCCTGCATCAGACATGCCAGATAGGAAGATTGTGAGCATAGGCTCACAATGGTGGAGTTGATTATTCAAACTACTCTTCTAGGTTGAGTGCAACTTGTAGTGAACTCCATCGATATCCAAAGTTCCAAAGTTACGTCTTCTTCCTCTTTTTCCAACACTTTTCTAGAACACACACCATCTCCCTCTAACCAAATTGAATTCTCTTCCTTCTCCCCCTTGTGGACTGATGTCCACCATAGCCTGACCTCCTCCACCAAATTTTCTCTATCCCCTTCTTCTCCTTCATAGAATCCATTCCACCTCTAACTATCTACCTCCACCAAAAAGAAACTGCAACTTCCTCCACAATCTCTACAAGAAAATATTGAGCATCAATAACATGCTCCATTTTCTCTACATGATTTTTTTCTCTAACCATCTCTTCTTCTACCATCTTATCTGAAAACAAAATAACATCATAAAATCGATTTACCTCATATTTATTGACAACTTCAACTTCACCATTGAATGCATCATTAACTTCTACCTCCTTTGCTATGATGCTTGTCTTCTCACTTTCAGTCGCTTAAATATTTTCCAACCATTCATTCTCTACCACCAAAATCTATGACAACAAGTCATCCTCATCCTCATCTTTCACTGCAACCTCTTTGTCTTCCATTGCTACATATTTATTTTTCTCCTCTTTGACTACCTCTACTACAGGATCTTCATTTTTTACTCCATCCTCATCTTCTTTTCTCATATATTTTTGTTCACTCAATTGTTTCTCCAGCTTATCCAATCACTTGTTTATATTTTCTATCATCCTCCATGCCTTGTTTTCTTCTTACCATCTCCACACTTCCCAAATCATTAGCCTCTTCCTTATGACTATACCCATCTCATCTCCTACAATCTTTCAAAACTCTCACACTTCTTTTTTCTGGCTCCCTAGCTCTTGATTACTCAGGTCTTCTCTCTACCTACAACAATACTCACATGAGCTCTTCTTTACCACCTTATATTCTCTACTATATGCACAGGTCCTAGTGGATTCTATCCACTCTCAAGATCTCCCGCTCTGATACCAAATGATGAAGAGGCTCTCTACTACATGACAAAAACTTACAAACATACACATTCACATATGAAATTTATTCAAAATTAATTACATATATGGAGGATTCAACATTACATAAAATTCAGAAATTTTTACAAGCTTTTCTAGACACATCTTGTCTATGAATCTTCAAGTCCTCATGTCTTGAAACTTCTTGGCTTCACTCAAATTTTGAAACCTAATTTTTCTCCTCATTGTGTATCTCTCATGGCTACCTTGAACACCTGCAAAATCCCTTTTATCTTCATCTTATTCTCTTCTCTTCACAACCTGATTTTCTACACTTTCTCTTATGCAACTCTCACAAGTAACCTGCAAGTTCTTTCTCCAACCTTTCTATTGTTGATTGCTGCTTTTTGCACACCATTAAAGGATTTATTTCATATACTATAAAACACTTTCAAAGCACCAAAAGTTGGCACACAAATCTTCTCTTTGTAATTCCCCGTCGCACGAACCCCAAAGGACAACTAAAACTAACAAATACAACACAATTTTTTTTTAAAGTAAAACATACATGAGATGTACATTAAGTTACAATACATGAATTGCTATTGCACAATTACAATATCAACTATTTCCTCTAGGGTACAAATGATGACATTACAAAACATAATTCCCATTTCATAACAATACTTAATGAATCCCAAGAAACATTGCAAAACCATAATAAAGAATTAAGATTACACTAATCATCCATCCATGACATTACATAAATGAGAAGTATCCATATATGATCACATAACATAATCAAGAGAATAAATACATATGTACATTACATTGATTAAATTAGAATAGACAAGTACATTGATGATAAGAAATTACATCATATTCAAGATTATGTATGCACATCTGTGCTTCCCGACTCAAGTGGGAAAGATGCATCATAAACAAGAGTAATACAAAATTGAACAAGGTACAACTGAATTGTGGTGAAGCTCATGATCAATTGCATTAGCATGAACTCTGTGCTTCATGAACACTATTTGGGAACCCAATGGAATGAAAAGCACGTTCCACCTTACCACGTGGACCTGAAGGCCCACCCCCAGTGCTAGGAGATGATAAGAAAGACCCTCAACAAAGAATAGCCAAGCGAAAGACTTCAAGACGCAACCAAACAAGAAACATGATTAACAAAACATCAAAACGACTACTTCTAGAGGCACACAAAGGCAAAGAATAACAAGGGATGCTAAGGGAGAGTGTCATTGCATAGTCCTACATGGGTTACCTAGGTTGTCTCTCACTAGGTGTTGACCCCCATATATGGTTACCCAGGCTGCCTCTTAGTAGGCATCGGCCCCATAGGGTGACACATGCAGGTTCACTAACCTTTCGTGAGGACAAGGTAGTGAAATTTCTGACCATGGCCTTCTCATCCCACCCTTATTCTATGAAAGCACTAATGGGATGGGCGAGGCATCTCATTCATTCTTGTTTAGTGTGATCCTACCCAACCCACTAGTTAATTTCATTAGGTTATCACTTGTTAAGGAAAATCTTTCATGGGTTACCCAAGCTTCCCTTTTGTGCGCCGACCCCCATGAAGAGCCACTCTCCCTGATAGCCTTGAAACAAAACTTGCAACATGAAGGGGTGTACCAAAACATGTAAAGCACTAAAACCACAACAACCAAGAACATGTGTTAGGCATAAACCTTCTCGCTCAAAGCCATAACCCAATGCAAGAAAATGATGAAACAAGGTACACCCACAAGAGCTCAAAATGGGAATAAGATCAATGAATTACAAGGGACTACCCAAGGAAAATCCAACATAAATCTAATTTTTCACACTGCCTCTAGAAGTCTATAGAACAACTACCCATAAAACTCCCAAATGAAGGTAATTCAAAGACTTCAGGTTCCCAACAAACTCTCAAATCTTGACTACGAGAAAGTCATCACAAACAAATAATCACAAGAGAGAAACTCACTTCATGGAACAAAAGAACCCAAACCAATCCTAGCCAAGGTGGTAAACTTAAAAGAAGAACATTTTAAAACATAACAATATTTAATTTACACCTCCATATTAAAGTCATTTAAATGACTAAGAATTATACAAATATCTTGTACGTATTTGAAGTAATAATATTAAGAACATTCTAAATAACCAGTTGCATTTTAGTTAAAAGCCCATTGTGAAAACATATAAATAATTAAAGAAATCATATATTAAATTCTACATATATTTAAACATGCATTTACACAACAGATTTCAATTTTTCATAATTCAAGAATAAATCTAATTTAATTAAAGAACCCATGTCAACACATGTTAAATCTGATTACCTATCTAATACTGCAAATTTTCTTTTATTTATAACCCATGATGTTTATATATGTATACCTATATATATCAATAAATAAATATTAAAAAAGAGAGTATTCATCTGTAATAAACAACATACAACATTTCCATAATAACCAACACATTAATAAAAGAGCATATCTATATATATATATACATATATATATATATATATATATACATATATATAAGCATTAAATAGAGAGTATCCAGCTATTTTTTTTAATTTTAACATCAATTATCATTCATATTCAATCAGAAAAAAAATAGAATTTCAAACACACACACAAAGATATATATATATCCCCTTGATTTTTTGTCATTGTATATATATATATATATATATACAATGACCAAAAATCAAGGGGTGAACTCAGTTAAGGCATTGCCATAGCTTGAGTGCAGCCAACAAAAGACAGAATAATCTAGCAACCAACAGCAAAATAAGGTCTCCAACACACACATATGTCTCAAAATAATTTAGAACAATAAAACTATCTAGGGCATTGGAAATCAAGGTAGCACCAAAACAAAACAATTTGAATCTTTGTCATCTACCAAACATACCAAGAAGCTTATACCAGGGCACAACTAAACCTAGGTAGTGTTGGGCAGCAAACAAGAATGTTTAACAAGATGCCTTACAAGCAAATGAAATCATGATCAAAACATCACAAATCTGGACGCCATACCTGCGGATGGTTTCTTAACTGCAAGGAAAACTATGGAGCTTGTATTTGAAAGGTAACTAAACAATATAGGGGTTGAAATTACAAGAAGTGGCCTCACCTAGCTTAAATCAGTATGGAAATAAAAGAGACATCGATGGAAGAAAATAAGGCAGATTCATATGCCCAAAAGAAACTTAATATATATTGTTTTTAAAACTGAAATTTCAAGGAATAAACGTCCAAACTGGATTTAATAGATACAATAACAGGGATTAGAGGCAATAATAGAAGACGCCATCTAAGAAGAGAAATGATTTAATAGGTCTAATAATAACAATAATCGACATAATTTTTGAAATAACAAGAGTGATTTACTAAAAACATATTCTACAAATACATGAAAAACTATAAATAGGAACTACCCTAAACTCTAAACATTGGTAGAGAATAAATGTGCTATTTTAATCTCCTCGATTGTGCTATGGATTGGCATACCTAAATGAATGGAAAAATCAAATGCATGAAGGCAACATGGGCATATAGAGAAAAAATTGAAATGGCTGGGCAAGATAAATCACGCCATACCAAGACACCAGTTGAAACTATTGAAATGAAATATGTACAAAAGGATAATAATTGACCAACCTGAACCCTTCATTGATGATGGAGATGGTATGCCAAGACATTCTTTCTTTCACAATCCCCAACTTTCATTTTCCAAAACCACCCACTTTCAAAATCTATATTTTTCTCTTAACATGACAAAGAAAGAAAATAATAATTTGTAGAGAGAATTCATGTTGAAAACCAAAATTAAAAATTAACTCCTTTTCTTTTCTTTTCCCAATTTAATTAAAAAAAATCCTCTTTAGTTTTCGAAAGCAAAACCAATAAAGATAGCAAGTTTCCATTGTCTTTTTAGTTTCGAAGTGTGCATGTACATGCACTCTTCCTTTCCACTCGTTTCATGATTTTTCTATCCATTTGAAATCTTATTGCTTTTATTTGATTTAAAAATCACATCTCTTTCCACATTTAAATGTTTAAAATCTAATGGTATGAATATTCACCTTTAATTATTATTTATCATTCAAACATTAATCACACTTTTTAATTTAATAAATCATAGTTTTTAACCACAAATACTTTTATACTCATGATTCATTTATCACTATTTTAATTCCAAATTAATATAATAATTAATTAATGACATTCACTTAATAGTTTTAATAAATTTAATTTAATACTTTAATTAAATTAACGTTACACTTACAAGCAACGTAACCCAAGACAATACTTGAATGACAGTGAACAACAACCATGTCAAATAACGGAAACACATTAATTAACCAATTAACTTGAACAACAAATAAGTAGCACAACATTAAATAAACAATCAATACTACATGACTTAGAACAAAACAAAACCTGAACAGAAATAGGGTTGCAACCAGTTGACATTGTCAAACACAATGACGGGTTGACAGACTAAG
>VDFB02342095.1:0-46574 GCA_007258455.2 Sequoia sempervirens
TCAATACCCTGAGAAGGCTCATCATCACTGCTCTCATCCTTAGACACAACCTCAATAAGATGAGCCTTGCCTTTCCCTAGGCAACGGTGACCTGGCTCCCAACGTTCCTTGCAATGGTAACAAATTCCCTTAATTCTGCATTCCTTGCGATACTCCTCATCTGGATCACTTTTCTTGTTTCCCTTCTTCTGAAAATTCTTCTTGCCCTTGTTCTTTTGAGGAACAAAGGGTTTAGAAAAAATTTTGTTCTCCGGTGTGGAGAACTCCATGTCTCTCGCTCTAGTGATCGCATCCTGGAGGGAGTCGGATTTGAAAGCCTTAATCCAATCACGAAGTGGTTCGAATAGACCCTCAATAAAGAGCATAACCAACCTCTGCTCTGAAATATCTGTCACCATAACTGCCAATCGTTGAAACTCTGAGATATATGTGTCTACTGATCCACTCTGCTTAAGCTGTGCTAACTCCCGGAAATGAAGCTCAGGATCCCTCTAATCAAATCTGTCCATAATTTTTTGTGTGAACTCCAAATAGGAAGTGATGTTGGCATGCCCTAAAGTGACAAGCCCATGATACCACCACTCATGTGCCTCACCATCCAAGTGTAGCGTAGCATACTTAATAGCCTTTGTCTCCAACATGGGGTTTAGCTGGAAATAAGTGTCCAACTTTTGTACCCACGCTCTAGCTGTGCATTTACTAGACCTGTCAAAGGAAGGGATTGTGAGTTTCCCAATCTTGCGTTGTAGATCCTGGTTCTGTTATTGTTATTTCTGGGTCTATTCCTATACTTGATGGTGCAAAAATCCGCCAATGACATGGCAACATGGAATTCATCCCCCAACGATTGATATTCTCTCAAATAATCTGTGAATCCCTCTCCTTGTGCTTGCTGCTCCTGATTTCCAGCAGGCTGTCCACCCAAGAATTTAGGTATGAGAGGCCTCGGGGTCACCCTACTAGCTACCCTAGCATTTCTCTGAGCTGTATCATTATTATCCTACCCACAGTTATGCCCATTCTGACCATTATTGCCATTATTTTCATTGTTGTTGTTTCTACCGCTCGCAAGCTGTTGAACAAGTTGCGTTATTTGTTGTGCTATTTCATGTTGACCTCTAGCTAGGTCATTCAAGATGTGTTGGGTACTGCCCTTAGGTATTTCTTCTTTATCCCCCATGAATTCAAATGGTCCCAACCCTCTTCTCACTCTTCTATAATGGATGTCAAATTATGGGTTAATATTAGGGGATGTCCTCATTCATAACCCAATGCTAACACAGGCTAGCAGGACTACTAGCTTTGATACCACTGTGAAGTTTCGGACTTGAGTTGAGTAGTTTTTTTTTTTTCTTTTTTCTTTTGTCTTTTTTCTGTAATGGCTTGTGATTCGCTGATCTTGTGGTTTTAATGAAGAAGTAATATTGCGTTAAATTGATTACATTAATTATGAATAACATATGAACATGACCATTACAAACACTTCATGGATTTCTTGCTTTTCATTGATAGTCATTCATAGATATTGTATATTTAATGTCCAGGTCTGCAATGTTTCAAAGATATCAAAATGTACCCTACAATTTTTCTTTAACATCATTGTCATTGTACAACAATTCAAGACTTGAATAACAAACTCCGATACATTTCTGAGAGCATGTATGGCATTTATTCCATTAGGAACGACTCACTCATAGATAGAATAAACTTGCTACACAAAATTTGTTGATTTCTATAGGTAACACTTAATACAAAAATTAACTTAGCTTGCAACAATGACTTATAGGTGTATAGGGCCTTGAATAATATGCAAAAAATAATCTCAAACCTGGTTATCATGCATTCCCAACTTGGCAAAAATAAAATGAAATTCAGACTTGCCCAAAAATCACAAACAACAATTGCAATGGCTCTTTTTTTTGTGGTTGGTTCTCATAAATAAAAATGTGTCTAGCTGCGAATGCTCAAGACACCTCCTTGAATTCCTCACAGCAAATGGTGTGACTCAGCAACAAGTATGAAGACATTTTTTTTAACAGTAAACACGTTTTTATTAAGCAACCTGTCCAGATGTCCTTAAAACACAAATTCTACAGGTTTCTTTGCTTGAAGAAAGTGCACCTAGGGTTCCAAGACAAAGCCATGCCTCCAAAAAGCACATGAGAAGTTGCTTCCAAAATGATTCGATTTCAACTGCAAATCATATTCAAGAAGTCACCTCTATCTCCTCTCCAAGACATCTTCTCATGGTTTCCAAATCTGAGATACATAAATACAAACTCGTATTCTCCAACTCTGAAAGTGTGCCAACTAGAGATGATCTCTCACATCTGAAACTGGGTGGCGGTGGTTTGCAAACCCTAGCCAAAAGCTCGAAGCAGTTCTATCATAAAAATATGCCTTCATAAAAGTGTGTTAAAAAATATGAGCTCCTCAATATATTTCTCATATGCCCGATAAAGAGCTCCTTTTCTTTTTTATTTTCTCACATTCAAAACATAAAGTGACATTCTCCAAAGTCATTTTCCAAATATTTCTCAAAGCCACTTTTTGCACCAATTTAAAGTGACTTAAAGTCCACTTAAAATAAATATTTCATTAAATCATTTTTGACCCTTTTTGCTTAGTCACTTTATAAGAAGTTAATTTTAATTAATTACTTAATATCACATTAGAGAAATAATGTTGAACTTATGTGATAATTAAATAATTAAATAAATGATTCTCTTTGCCTTTAACACTTGCCTTTGGGAATTAGAAAGGTGAAGCGGCATCTTGCTTAGCTAGCAAGAAGGGGACATTATAAATCCCCAGACCCAAAATAAAAATTCTTGGAGATGTTCATGGTAAAGATAAGGGTAAAGCGGCTATGCAAGGTGATACTCAACAAGAGACTCAAAATGTGTAGTCTGATAGTTTGTTTGATGATATTAACATCTTTACTTGTAACAAAGGGGTGATCCCACAATAGTGGGTTACTCTTTTTGGCCAAAATTGACATTGAAATAAACATTTTGAACTAAATCTTCACTTTCAAACACTATAACTACTAAACCGTGAGGAATTTGAAGATGATGCAAACTAGTGATTTTTGACATTTTTTTTTTGTAGATTCTAAACATATATATTTTTTTGATTTTTTTAAAATCAAATTACATTTCTTTTTCCATCTCCTTTGATAACTTGTTTTTAACAATAAACACCATTTTTTAAAGAGTGATGTGTAATAAAGAATACATAACTCTTTTTTCTATGAAGGAAAAAAAATTATAATTTTTTGAATTTAGATTTGTAACTACAATATCTAGAGGATGCATTTGGATTCATAGTGTTTTATTGATTTTTTAAATTAATTTTTGAAGTCAAACCTATTACAATTTAGACATAGGTGTACTATAAAGAGCTTTTGTTTTTGTAGTGAATTCAATTTATTTATTTTGTTTGATCAAAAGACATCAATACCAATAGGATAGATATTTTTTAGATTTTCTTGGTAATCTACTATTTTCCATAATAATGCCCGAGTAAGAGCTTGATTTTTGATGAAAAACTATTTATTTAATTAAGCTACTCAAAAATGTATAAAAAATAAAACCAAAAATATATTACTATGCTTGATTGAGAGCTTATTTCAAGGACTATAATCCTATAGTTGGGTTTGTCAAGTTGATTCCATTTTGATCGTGCGCGCATTACCTTTGATTTGGAACAAAATGGGTCCCCCTTCTCTTTTTGTTTTTGCTACCTTTGGTCTTTGTTTTCCCTTGGGGGTTCTTTTGTTTTGTTTGCTGATTCTGATTCTGGTCCTATCTTAGCCTAAGTTGGTTTTCTTCTTGCTAAGGATTCATTGGAATAATCACAAGCAATAATGGATTTCATTATGACATATTTTGTGTTTTATTTTCCCCTGAGTACTAATGCAGACCTTTCTTTTGCAGGATTAAATCGCCACACATGATGATATTTTCCAAATGAGCTCAGTTGGAAGGCATTGCTCAATCCAGTTGGTAACAAAAATCCTCTAAGGTAGGAGTCAGCAAGACCTTACTGATGTCTTGCTGACTACCAGTGCATTATGTCAATATGCGTCTGTGTTTCCTATCGGAAAGACCCCAGAGATGTCATAGCAAGTGGAATTCATATGTAGGCATCTATTGGCGGGACAAAGGTCATCGTCCCAGCGACTGGGAGTAGCCCTCCGACATGAGTAGTTTCCTTCAGAAAAAGGGTCTCGGCGAGATCTGAATGTCTCACCGACTGGCGGCAAAAGGATGTGCCTTCAGCGGGAGGTTTTCTCTTCGCCAAAAAGTCTCGGTGAATTCATGAAGTCTCACCGACTAGCGCGGAGCGAGTAGCCCTTCGGCATGAGTTGCCTCCTTCGGTGTATGGTCTTGCCGAAAGCTTCAAGTCTCACCGACCAGAGATAGGGATGTTCATCTCAGTGAGAGACTTTTCTTCAGAGAGAAGTCTTGGCGACTATGAAGGTCACACCAACACAATGCAAGGGGATTCTATCGATGGTCCTCGGTGAGAGAATCAATATGTCTCGGTGACCAGAAGGGTAGACTTAGGGAGATTTTCGGTAAGACACAAGGTGACCGATATAATGTCTCCCCAATTCTGATAAGTCACAGTGACCCACATCAAGCTCAAGTTGAATCTCGGTGAGACATAAGGCGATTGGTAGGACGTCTCCCTGACAAAGGAAGGTTACAACGATACATGTGAAATGAAAGAATGCATGTCGGTATAACTACAGAAAGGTCTCTTCGAAATGAAAAGATCACCAAACGATGATCCCTTCGACATAATGTTTGGCCGAGAGAAGAAAGTCATGCCGAGGAAGGTTTGTTTCAGGGAAGATTTGGACTCTTGCCAGGAGGTCTCGACGACTAAGAAGTGTCACACCGACAGGGCATCGCCTCGGGGAGAAGAAAGGTGTGCACCAAGATGTCTTGCCGAAGGGCAAAGGTCACGCTGAAGAAAAAGGAGCTCGAGGAGAACAAGAGTAAGCTCGGCGAGAATGAAAAGGAGTTTGCTGAAGGTCTTGCCAACAGTGATGGATTTTCTAGCGACGGAGGCATCGGTATAACCAAGGATAGCTCGCCGAGAAGTCTCCCCGACCACAGGGTGTCTTGCCAACAGAAAGGGGGCCATGCCGAAAGAAGTGGAACTCAGCAAAGGCTCCTGCCTTCGCCAAGATGTCTCGTCGAAAAAAAAGGTCACACCGAAGCAAGAAGGGGCTCGGTAAGAAAAGAGGAGTTCGGGGCAAGATCTCCCCGAAGTGATGAAGTCTCCCCGACATGAGAATGAGCTCGGGGAGAAAAAGAAGACTTTTCCATGAGGTCATAGTGAAAAGTGATAGACTCCCCGATATGAAAATGTGATCGTTGAAGGATGTTGAGGTTCGCTATGATGTCACACCGACTAGCGACTGTCATGCCGATGGTTGATAAAAGCGATAATCGCATCGGGGAGACACGATGAGCGGTTCAACCGACATGGCGCATTCAATACGAACCACTTTTCACCACCCGTGAACCGGGCGCGGGCGCATGTCCAACCAATCGGCATATTTTCACAACTGCGATTGTGCCAGTTTTGTAATTGTTGTTTATCTGTTTCATTAACAGTAGAAGCAACTAGATTAAAATCTACTTCAGGTTGTGTTTCAGAATGGTGTTTGTCTTAAGTTAACCATTTGATCTATGAAGTCTTCAAGGAATGGAATGTTATTTTGGTGCTTTATTTAAAATGGTAACTAGTACTCTGTTATTGAAATCAGCACTGTAAATGAATGAAACTGTGTGTCAATCACAAGTTAATTTCGTTCTGCAGTTTTAGTTTGCAATTCCTTGAAGGATTACAAGTCTGGTTAAGATGGGTGAATTATCATTCTTTTTTGTTCCAAAGCTCGACTCATCTCTTTTATGTTTCTTTAAAACCCCGGTTAGAGTAGGTTTAAATTGTTTGATCTCAAAACTAAAGCTCAACACCAAGAAGTTCTTGAACATTACTATTACATTGACCACCAGGACATCAAGACAGCTTGAGAACCAACTACAAAGACCTTTGGGAGCTATATCCATATAGTTATCTTTTCTCTTCGAGAAACAGAGAAGTAATATTTTTTTGCATGTTGCTGTGCCAAAGGGACGCCAAGAGGGTGTGAGGATGAAAGATTCCCAATTATAGCTTGGAATTGATTAACATTGATATCACTTGGTACTCTAGATTCTTGAAGATCTTTCTCAAGTGCTTCTTTATGGATGGGTGAGGTACGAAGGAGTTCTAAGATGGAAATTTTGGATGGTGTTTTTCCAAGGTGTTCAATAATATTATATTTATTAGTGGTGGATGGAGTGGCTGATGAGGATGATGCTCCTTGTATTGTCACTCAGCCTCGGTAGGTGGTGACGGTGTAATCAAGTACTTTTATGGTTATGGTGTTGCATTGTTCAATTTTGTCAATGATTGTGTCATGTGCAGATGGGTTGGAAATATTGGTATATGTATATGAAACATTATCATATGAGGATTTCCCATCATTATGTCATGGGAAGGGTTGTGTATAGATTCCTAGTTGCTCATTTGGGGAGTTTTGGTTTTGAATTTTAATTTCTCCCTTGTCAATAAGATCTTGAATGTAATTCCTCAATCTCATAAATTTGATGGTGTTATATCCTTTAATGTGATGGTATTCACAATATTCATCTTCCTTATACCATTTAGGTTTGGGTTTTCTTTCATCAAGAGGTGTAGTGATATGGAATTTGATCATTTTTGCTTGTTTCAATTTATGAAATATGACATCAAGAGGTTCCCCTAAATGGGTGTGTTGTCACATAAAACTGCACCCTACTAAACAAGAGTTTAGTGTTCTAATGACACAATGGAAACAACCTCAAGGTGTGGGACCTTGCAAAAATGAGGTTGAATCTCCAGAGAAGGCTAGCTTCCTCTTCTAAACTAAGTGCACATATGTTGGTCTAACCCAGCACATGAAATGTATTACTACCCTAATCTAACAAGTCATAGAGGAAAAGGGATAGAAGGAGAACATGAAAATGAAAGGAAGGTGATGCACCAAGATATAATGTGTTTCTTCCTGCTTCTAAATAGCGTAATACATCAATAAATCAGCTAAACACATACTCAAACATGAAGGTAAAAGGATTTTACTCAAGCATGCAAGAGACAACAATGATAATAGTTGAACTTTATTAACCTAAAATATTAGAAGAAACCTTTACAATGGAAAAATGCAAAAGATGCAGTGCCTACAATAGAAAAACCCTAGAGAAGCTAGAGGAAGAATCCTTAAAATAAATACAATTTTTTCCTTTTATAGATCAGGCATAACTAAGAATTAAATTTAAAACCCTAATCTAATTAGGGTTTACAAGAAAATGAATTTGAATAGATTAAAAAATGATCTGAATTGCTCCCATTACAAAGCAACATAACTAGCCATAAAGGCTCTGTCAACTCAAACAAGCCTCGGAATGATGACTTGTATGAATGCAGGGATGGGCACCCATGAAGTCCATAGCAAAATATCAAACTAGCATACCCTAACAAGAGAATATATCATCTACAAAACCTCAAGGAGTAATGGCACTAACAAACAATCAATACAGCCTTGAATAAGCATGAAATTTGATCCATAGTCAATCAAATTTGATCTAGTAGCTGGGAATGTCATTAAGACATCAATTCTACAAATCTGTCGTGAACGGGAGAAATTGACCATTGAAGTTTGAAAGTTGGTCGTCAAATGCAAGATGGAGGGACAAGATTTAACATTGGGCCAATATTGAAACATCATTATTGATCTCCACCACCTTGTCAAGGTTGTTTGTCACGCATCACATATTTGACTTGAGCCCTTTCAACATGAAATAGTGATGCACCAAGGAATAGCATGACCCTCATTCTCACCCATCGTGCATCATGCAAACCACTCCACTTCCTTGCTTCACAAAAATGATGTGAAGCAAGGGCATGATGCAACCTTAGTAGCTAGATGTTCTTTTTTAATCTCATCCCTTCATTGATCATCGCAGAAAGGCACCCAGCGACAAAATGAAAAGACATGATGTGAAGAGTCCCTTCAATGGTGAGAATATTCATAGGAATATTCTCCCATCATCCATTTATTGTCGTTGTAACACTTCAATGTTCCACTCATACTACAGTGATGTGAAGACCTCCAGTGATGCAAATAAAATAGAAGCTTGCCACCATTCATCGCACATAATGGAAGTTTATCTAAAATGAAAAGGTCTCTGGCGATAGGCGATGTAGGTACAAGATGTTGAAATGTGGCATAATCATAACCCATAATTATTTTACTTCCCTTCACTCATCACTCAAATGAATTGAGCGATGAAAGGTTTTTCATGATGTGAAGTATCGACGCGATGTGAAAGAACAACAAAGGACATCGCACTTGCGAAAAAGGTGAAGCGAGTAAAAGGACTTCAACAATGTAAAGGACGAGAGTGATGTAAATGACATGATTTCATTGCTCATCATGCAAATGAAACCGATGAATGTTAAGGTTTCAATGATGGGTGATACAAAGACTTAAGCAACGGTAATTAGTAGATGCTTCAAATTTGTTCATAAAGAAGGGGCTACCTAGGTAAAATGAAGAATGGGACGCGAAGTTAATGTATTTTTCTTTTAACTCTAGGATGCAAGATTCAACTTTTAGGCATGTAAAATTCCCCAATGGGGTTTAACAAAATAAAAAAGGACAAGGAAAAAAGCATTAGGGTTTTGAAGGGTCGAAACCCTGCTTTTGTCCAAGAAAACCCCTAACTGTAAATCAATCGAGGAGTTTCTGGCAAAAAAAAAAAAACCCTCAAAATACACCCATATTCCATTCAAAAAAATAACTCATGTATTTTCCTTAATAGGGATGCAGTACACATAGGATCTCTCTGATCAGATATAAATGGTGCGCATTCAAGGGTGGCATAAAATATGTCAACAAGGTGTATTTATGTTTGGATTGGTTATTTTCTTTACATTTTCCTTGGGGAATAGTTATAGTCTTGAAGGAACCTTGTTGTTGTGTGTTATGAGATGGTGTGTTTTGTATGTTTTGAACACATTTACTATTGGTTACACCATTATTTACAACATTTTTGTTTTTATAAAAATATTTCAATTTGTCATTGGAGGTTTGGTTATTGTCTTTTTGGTCTTTATAGGTTTTGATCACCCCTTTTGCAATTAAATCCTTTTCAATGGTTAATCCTTTTTCAATGACCTCATCAAAAGTTGTGACACATTGTAATCTTAAGTGTATCGCTATTTTAGGGTGAAATTTTTCAATGAAAATGTTAACCATTTTTTTTTCTAGCAAGGTGTTTCCATCTTTGAAGGAATGAAGCAAAAATTTCCCCATTATTTTTTTTTGTTATGCATAACTTAGCCAAAGTTATTTCTTTGTCAATGTTATATGAAAAGTGTGTTACGAAACATTCGGCTAGGTTTGCAAAGGACATAATGGATCCATGGGGTAATTGTGCGAACAACTCCAAGGCTTGGCCACTAAGTCTCTTAGGGAATAACCTCATGAGGTATATTTCATTATAGGCCACTTCTTGGCATGCGAATCTAAATTATTTTAGGTGTTCAATGGGGTTACTCTTCCCTTTGTATTTGTCAAGATTTGGGATCTCATAGTCTTTAGGGAACGGGATTGATAGTATAGATTGGTCAAATAGATAAGGAAATATTTCTTCATACCTAAAGGTCTTCTTAGTTTGACCACTTTGGATTCCTTGAATCATGTCTTTCATTTTCTGCAACTCTTGGGCAAGGTAATGAATTTGGGGGGGATTTTGGAGTGGTTGATTATGCATGTATTGATAGGAGGGTGTTGATGGGGGATTATGGATGTTAGGGTTGTATTGTTGATGATTAGTTGTTGGGACTTGATTGTTGATATGTGGGGGATTTTGAGGAGGTGAGGTTGGAGGATTGTTGTGTTGGGTTTGGGGATCAGTATTGATAGTGTTAATTTGAGGGTTAGAAGTGGATGTATTATAAGGAAGCGGAGGTTGATTATGGATGATTTGTTGCTGCTGAGGACTAGCCTTCACGGACTATTAGGCGGGGAGTGAACGTCTCTCTTTGCTGGCGGGCTGAGATGCTGTGCGGAGCGATGTACGGGTAATGAAATGGACGAAGGCTGGCGCGGGGCTGCGGATATAGTTAGGTTGAAGTGAGTGTAAGTGACATTGGTATTAGGGGGAATAGTGACCCTTAGATGTGATGAAAGTGGGGGTATGTTATTGAGGGGTTGTGTTACATTTGTGGAGAGAGGGATATTTGTGTCAATGATGAGAGGTGATGCGGTAATTGAACAAGTAGGTAGGTTGGTGTTAGATAAGATTGTGCTAATGGAGGAGGTTGTGTTTGTTAATGGGGATAGGCTTATATTAGGTTGACTTGTGTTGATGGAAGAGGGGATATTGGTATTAATTTGTGTACCAAGGAGATGATTGAAGAAGTTAGTGAATGATGAGGTTATTTTTGAAGGGTCACCACCCCTTGCTTGTAGGATGTCGACAGTGGAAGGTATTTTAGCCCCTTGTGCTATAAGGCTAAGGAAAAAGTGGTCTTTATCAAGGAGAATAATTTTCTTCATCATTTCTTGGTCGTGAGGATTATTGGTGAATTCCCTTAGTCTAGGGGATTCTTCTTGGGAATATGTCATGTCCTCATGGGGTGTTGGCAGTTGAGACAAAGTGGTGTTGAAAAAGGCTTCTCCTTGAGAATCCATTAATTTCCTTGCTTGTGATCTAGTGATTAGCATGCAAAGGAAGGATTCTTTAAGAGGTTAAGGGTGTAAACTTTGGACTAGGTTTGGACTTGGATGTGTGATAAGATGATTGAGTCATCAGGTTTAGATGATAAAGACAGGATTAGGAGTCCCTTGTATCATCACTTAGGAGGACGCTCAGGAGCGATTGATTTTATGGCTTTTATCACCTAGATTTCATTTGTGGTTTGGATGGCTATGATGGGATTGGTTTAGGATGCTTTGATTAAATTGATGGTAAGAAAACCAAAGGTTGTAATCAAAATTTGTAACCTAGATCCTTTGGATGAGATGACTTAGGATTTACTTACTTAAAATAGGCAAGTTCCTAAGTAAGGCTAGATGAGGATGATTTTGAAAAACTTAGCAAAAGGGAGCCAATTTCTTAGGCTAAATTATCCAAAAATACATGGTCTTAACCGCTATGCAACCCTAAGAGGCTCCTAAGCTTGGTCCCTAGATTAGTAAGGATGACAGAGGATCTAGATTAACCCCTAATGAAAAATTTGGTTTGAGAAAGATTAAAGGATATATCCTAAGGTTGGATTAGATGATAATGGTCAATGGGGTGGGAAATATGATAATACCAAGTCCAAGATTTCAAAATTATGAGGGATTCCAAGGTTTTTCCTAAATCCCAAGGGGTAGATTTAAGTGATGTTGAAATAATCCTGCAAAACCAAAAATGATTAACACACTAATAAGGCAATAAATGTTAGACGTGGATGTTGCTATCTACATGAAAGCACTGCAAGTCAGCACAGAGGCATCAAAAGTTGGAACACAAGTGCAGCAATATGGTGCAGAGGTATAGTAAGTCATGACGGAGGCATAGAAAGTCAATCTATAGGCATCGTTTAACAATATATGAACCCCAAGATCGCTTTAAGCAATCAATAAGGCGAAAAGGCCAGCGCTGGACATATCCCAACGTAAGTGCTTAAACGTGGAAGGGCTGACGACACCAAAAACATAAACAAGCATGGAAATCGAATACGTGAAACAAACGCACAAAATGCTATACCTTTGGATGACCCTCCTTTGATTGACCTCATGCACCCTAATCTTGCTTGATTTGCTCTAAGTATGGATGTGGATTTCTCACAATTGCACCATCATAACAATGGCTAATTTCAAGATGGAGAAATGAGGAATTGAAGCCCCAATTTCTAGAAATTGGGAAGGAGAAATGGAAGGCTAGGATTGAATGTTAATGGAGGGCTAGGGTTGAATGTTAATGAAGGGCTAGGATTGCTTGAGAAGATGAGACATGGACTGGCAAGTAGCCAGCAGTGGACAAGTGCGACAACTGATGCGAGAAGAGGGTGAGGCAAATTCGGCCACACGTGCAGCACACCCTTGGGACGATAAGCCACACACACAACTCTTTGGAGAGACTGCGTGTAAGATATGGAGATAGGTGGACTTCCATCCTTACTTAAATGAGGTGACGGAGGGGGCTGGAGGGATACAAATGTCTGGTGAAATAATGGTAAATGATGTGGGGCGGATAGTTAATCAGCTGGTTACTCATAGTTTTAATGAAGCATGTGGTGGAGTTACTAAAACTAAGGGGTTTACTAACTCTTAATGGAGCTAAAAAGCCGGCGAAACGAGACAACGGGCCGTCAGCAGATCAACTAAACCCATGGCCACAATTCAACGCCAAATGAGCGACTGGTAAAATAAGTGGTGGTAACTTTAGGCGAACGTAACCAAATAACAGTGGTGGAACTACGCCTTTAACCCATCGGCGACCCATAGCTTCAGAAGATGATTGGCACCAATCAAACAAAAACACACGCAATCACCACCACGCTGAAGAATAAACGGACCAACTGCCAAACAACAAATACTCCACCAACCACCAAGAGGGACAAGGAATTCACCAAACAACCTGCACTAACCACCATGAGCAAATGGGAATGTGCTAAGATCGGCTAAGGTGAGATCACATAAAATCAAGGCGGGCCGCATTATCAATATCTCATTCCTACATATCATATTTATGTACTAAAGTTCCCAAGGCCTAAATGCGATATGTGATGAGGGTATGATGGTGGGTCCAGGTTTGAAATGTGACGGAGTGATAGTGTGACACATTTCCTCAACAATAGATGTCAAATTATTATTGCATCGCATAGCTGTAGGCCATAGTGATTTGGTGTCTCATTCACTTAAAAGAGTATTAAGAGCACACGATACTCATTATCATTTACTTTGTGGTGATCAATGGCTACATTTTTAAGTTTCAGTGGGGATCAAATCTCAGCCACTCATGCTTAATCTGACAGCTAGGATCCAAATTACAATGGTCAACTGTTCCAATTCATGGGAAGATTGCAAAAGTGATTTCTTAATGATGTCATTAGCTACCAGATCAAATTTGATCGGTCCTGGATCGGTTTTCTGCTCCATTTCAACATAGCATTTACTTTTGGACAGCAACATTACTCCTTGATATGTTCTAGAGGTCAAATTCTTCTGTCAGGGTATGTTTGTCCAAGTTTTATTGCAGAATTTGTGAGTGCTCCATACTTGCATTCATGAAGTCATCATTTTGGGGTGTATTCGAGATGTTAGAGCCTTAATGGTTTATTTGTTGCTCAATTTTTGAGATCAATTCAGATCATTTTGAAATGTAATTGGAGTTCATCTATCTAAAACCCTAGTTAGGTTAGGGTTAGGAATTTTGAATTCAATTTTGAGTTATGCCTACACTATAAAGGCATTTTTTGTTGTTTTTGTTTGGGTTTCATTCTCTTCCAACTTCGTAAGTCTTTTATCTTAGTTTGTCTAGTGTTTTCTTTATGCACTTAGAAAATAAATGTTGTAATATATGCTCTATAAGAACAATTGATGACCCAAATTCCCAGTGCATTGTATTTGATGGTATGCATTTGTTTTATCATTCTCTCCACTATTGTACTCATTACCTCTAAGGATTATCTTATGGTTCTCATATCACATTTGTTGATCATGAATATGAGATTTGTTAGTTTTTATTCAAGGAATATAGTAATTTATTTCAATTCACATATTGAGGTTGTGATGATACAGTAAGGATTTCTAAGAAGTCTAATAGTATTGATATTTTTTTGGTTTCTTTTTATAAGGAAGTAAGTTTATCAGAAGCCAAGGGTTGGTCTATTGTAGGAGTTTTTACTTCACTTCTAGACTCTATGTGGATAAGGAACTAGTCAATCTAAGCCCTAAATCCTAAGTCTGAGGTGGATCCAATTTAAAAACCAAAACCTTTTACTTACCTATGTTTTACTTTTATGTTTATTTATTTCCTTACTACCAAAAATCATTAAGAGTATAGATGGTTGTGTAAATGATTTAGCCCATCAAAGGCCTTCCACCACTGTAGTATGATGATTTTCTATCAAAGGAATTATTTTCATAGAGGTATTATACATGTGAATGATGTTATAGGGATACCCACCTTGGTTTTGTAGAGCCTAAAGTGCAAAGGAGAATTTTCCAATATGTCTCTTGTTCGTTGGCCACTGACCTGGGATTTTTGAGAATAAGTAGTTAATCTTTAGGACAACCTAGACAATCATTTGGAAACACCAACACCAATCACTATTGTACTTGTGATGTACATATGAATCATTGCTAATGTACTTGTGATATATAGTTCGCAAGAGAGAAATTTTACTTGAAGCACACAAGTTCTTCCAAAGCATTAGTAGGGTCACTCAATACAAGGTCCAATAAGGATGAGATTGCATAGGACCATGCTACGAGGGAATATTATTATGACACTAACAAAAAAATTCCTATTTCTCATTTGACTTTGAAAATTGAAAGTAAAACCTTTGTTTGACTTTATCTATATGCTATGATACTTTACATCATCAAGGAGGATGATTCTTAAGGGGTAGGGTATGTTACACCCTATTTCTAAGTTACTAGATTACTTTTACCTTAAAGAGTAAATATAATTTTAAATGCATGATTATATTATGATGAATTTCAATAGATAAATGGAATATATAAATATGTTTTATGATGAATTACTTATAAACACTTTAATGATGCTTATGATATATGATGAATATGATTTATATGTTAACAAATAACTTCATACATTTTGCCCTAAGCTGGATGCAGGAAAGGTTCAAACCCTCCAAGTGGGGAGAGGGAGAGTATCACCCAGGAGAGGAAGTTGGTATGGGAACCATTGGAATAAATATCAGAGTAGATGCACACACTCACTGCATAAGTTAGAGAAACCTTGTTGAGTCAATCTAAGATTTGTGTTGGTAAGTGTTGAACCATGTTGATAGCTTTTTTGGTTGATAGGAAAGTTGGGATGTTTTTCTTTAATTTTCTTTGATTGTTTAGTCAATTTGAATCATTGTGTTAAAATCCTTTTTTATGAGCATGAGATAGATATTGAATATATATTTATGAATGTGTATATATATTGAATATATGTGTATGTATATATGTGATGATGCATACATTTGTATGTATGTAGGTATGAGCATATGTAGATATTAATGTCTATGTATACCCATACGTAGATACATAATACATATGCAAACCTTTGCATAGATATATACATATCAATATATAAATATATTATTATGTTTAAATGATGGTAATATATATACATATTTAATTAAATGACTAATATATATTAATATATGTATATATAATTGATTGATATATATAAATATATGTATATATATTAATATATATATATATATTTACATACTTTTTATTATGAATATATATTATTGCTGTTTTAAATATGTGATGGAAGCCATATTACATGGAAAATAAGCCACACATATGGTGGTATGAATATGCAACATGATGATAAATAGAAAGCTATTTCTAATAGTTGTTTTAAAACATTAAAAGCAGCCAATAATGGGTGCATAACTTGCAAGGAATATGTGGCAAGAATTCCATAGTAAAGGCAAGGATAAAACAGAGTTCTAAAAGCTATTGTGCAGCCTTTAAAAGAGGCACTTTAACCAAGTAATAGCAACAAATGTTAAGCCCACACTTAGGCGATGGAAAGAGGAAAAGTATGCATTTTATTTGACCTCCAATGTGCCATTTTTTAAGACTTCTTTTTTGAAATGTACAACCAACAATAAGTGAGTAACCACCAACCAAGTCATGGAATATTGAGAAAGCAGTAAAGTTGGTTTCAAAAACATATTTGCAACTATATTTTGCACAACACCCACGGTTGGCAAGGGAATTGAGAAGTGGCATCAAATGTAGCTAACTTTTAGTAGATAATTTCTATTCATTTTTTATATAAATAAAGAGTAGTTTTACAGTATTTGGTTGCCCATTCATTATGATTTTCTAAGTTTGAAAGAAACATATTTGTGAGTTTGAGAGCAGTATATTTATGAATTTGAGAGTAGCATATTTGTGAGTTTGAGAGCAATATATTTGTGAGTTTGAGAGAAATATATTTGTGAGTTTGAGAGCATAGAGTATTTTTTTTAGTGTGAAGAAAGGGTTGATTTGGTTAGCTGTTGATATCATTTGAAGTAATAGCAGCAAGTAGACTTGAGAATAGAGGAGGCAACAAGCAGAGCCATTGTGCATTGAGCAAGGAGTTGCAGGATACTCGTTGGGAGCTATTTTATACCAAGAATTATTGAAATATCTACTTCTCTCTCTTTTTAATTCTAAAACTAATTTTGAATATGGTTTGAAAGTGTTTGTGCTATCATTGTGTGCATACTATTGCTATTGGAAAGTTTATGAGAGCTTGTGTATTTAGTTGGATTATATATAAACTGGATTAGGGAATCCAAATAGTATGATAAGCAGCTATCTTGATTATATTGCTTGATTAACATAGCAAAGAGAAGATAAATAGGGTAATAGGTTAATATCCTAGTAATATAGGGTTATATTTGTATTATCTATATGAGTTATGTTTCTTTGCAATGAAAGGGATTGAAATCTTAATAGAAGTATTATGTCATTACTATCTAGGGAATGATGTTATTTTATGAATACCTTTATTTGGTAGTTATTTTATGACTATTATGCCATCCATGGATTATCCTTGTGTTTACCTTCACTTTTAGGGACTTCCAGGAGGAAGCCCAATCTTGGGGGGGAGAATGTAAGATTTCGTCCCTTGTGGCCTTGTTGATCCTATTAGTTTTTAATGATTTATATGTTATATTCTATGTTCTTTCATGTTGGATAGTACACATGAGTGATGTTTGTTGCTACACCATGAAGTTGTTCATATTCTTGACTAATCCTATCTAATGGTTATTGTGAATGCTTGTGATATTCAGATGAGTTTCATTCTTTGTCTACATAATAATGCAATGATCAATATGATCAATTATTGGTAATATTACTATGTATCCTAAGTGGATTACATTATAGTACAAGTAATTACATATTATAGATATGAGTAGGTGTGATTATGAAGACAATTAATGATATTTAATGCTACTTATAGTAGTATGCATAATGGTTGCGCCCACAAAAGGATATAAAAGTCATGGAAAATCCTAACCTAGGAATTGGACATTCCAGTAGGTGACTAACATCTTTTTATGGTCGTTCATTTACATTGTCAAACCAGGGAACGTATACTTGAAATGGAGTGGCACTGTATGTGCACTAAGAACCAGTTTCAATCACAATTTACCAGAAATAAATGCTTGGAAGGGATTCTACTTATGCTGGAGGAATGTAATGTAAATTCTTCTTAACTTATAACTTAATCAAAGCAGAAATCATGACAACTAATACTAAGAAACAAACTATGAACTGGCCTTATGCTGCAAGAACAAACACAAGGATGGATTCCCGATGCTGCAGGAACAATATAAGACTAATTCTGAAATCTTCAAGAATGAAATCTAACTTATAATCAACAGAAGATAACTAACTATATATACTCACTAAGTGGGGCCCTTTAGCAAGCATCAACCAGTTTATGCAAGAATTGAACTCAAAACTTCATCAGCTTTTATTCATAAACTTGGAATCATATACATTGATTGTTCTGCTTATAAGAAAACTAACACAAAACTCTGTTTCTCATTATAATACTAACTTTAACACACTCTAATCTGGTTCACTCACGCAGGAGGAACACTTATTTATATTAGAAAACCAACTAACTACCTAACTCTAACAAAGAAAGACGTGGACATAAGTGCATCTTGAAACCGAGGAACAGATTTCTCATAAATGAAGACATATCTGTTCAACACGATTCAAAGAGAATTTAGTATTCAACTCTTCCTAGATTAATGATCATTTAGATTTCTTCCCAACGACCTGGTTAGAGAGTCTTCGCTGGAACAACTTCCTCAATGTCGTGTTAGAAATGGACTTTACTGCAGGGCCGAGATTTACTATGCTTTGACTCATTCATGCTTCCTTCAACAACTTGTAATGCACATGGTGACAAAAGAAAAAGAAAGCATGTGTGGAAAATAACACGATACACATTCATTAATCACATATTAAATCCATTTCATTATCCAAAAACCACATGCATTATATCAGTCATTCAGGAGGTCAAACAGGGTAATTAATATAGACACATAGAGATGTTAAGCTGCAAGAATATAGGAATGTGTTACTATAGAATACTACCCAATTTTAGATAAAAAGTCTTTAATCAAAGAGTTAAAACAACCATCAGCAATGAGAGTAAGGGTATTAAAAATATATCATAATATTCAAATTATGAGCATATTTCAAGCTCATCATTTTCCCCCTACTTATCCTAATGATGGTCCTCCAGCATTAAGCTTTCTAGTTGTTTCTCAGAAATCAGTAGGAGTAGCATGGCCCTATAATGAAGTTTTGAATTTGTAGTAGAAACCTTTGAAACTTTTCTATCTCTCATACCTGCGGGTTTCTGCATCCTCATTAACATTTGTAGCCCTATAAGGGTAAAGTGGCCACATCAAAACTGGAGGTCAAAATTTCAATGGTAACCATAACTCAAACCTTTTCTGGAGACCAAGCTATATATACTTCTCTGTCCTTCTGATGGCTGCCTTAAAGTTCAGAGGGCTATGAGGCTCAGATTTCCTCAGACCAGCAGTCAGTTTCTCCCATCTTGTCTCAATTCTGGAAGATGAAAGCTTCCAAAACAGATATGTTTGGTCTTTGAACTCATCATACACCTACTTCCTAATATCAAATATTTTCATTATTTATGTCTGATCATTGAATCCATACACAATAGTGAGCCAAGTTCTCAGAATTGTGTGGGGATCTGAGCTTTCAAGTCGTAGTGGAATAGGTTCATTCATTTCAACCTCTTCATAAGCCTCTAATTGTCTTCCATAGTTAGTTTCATTGGCCACCCAAGACATAAGTGACCTCAAATGAATGTCACCAATGTAGAGAAGTGGATTCCACTCTATTTCAGAGGGAATTAGCAAACCATGCAAATAAAACTCACATAAAGAATTTTTCAACCTACTAGGTGCTACTTGATATGCATCATAAAATTCCTTAGCTGTGTGAATGACAGGATCTAAATTTCTTGAAATTCTCATCAATTGAAACCAAAGAAATTTCTCTTTAAGGCACATAGCATATACCCTAGGTGGCGATCTACATTCCATAATTTTACCAGTTATCTTCACCATTTCATCCATTTTCTCTTTCATTTCTTTAATTTCCTATTTTTGTTTTTCAATTTCTCTTTTCAATTTCTTCTTTTCTTCTTCCCAAAGGATTTGTTGAATTTCAGTTTTGGCTAAATGGTGGAAACTCAAAGTTTGAAATGTAACAGGCCTCCATGTAGTCCTAAGATATTCCAAATATTCAATCAACAATGTCCTTTTATAAACAACCAATGCCCGGCAAGTTTCAGGGGATAATGGAGTTTCATTGGACACTTCAAATTGTTCAATTTGTTCTTCCTCTTGCTGTAGGATGGACTCATGTTACTTCTTAGGAGGAGATTGTGTTTCTTCTGAAACTTTCCTAGCTGCTTCAGCCAAGTCATCAAGACTTGGCATCCCCCTTTCATTACCACTACCATGTTGTGCTTCCTTAGGAATAATAGATGAACTTTGTGGAACGTTCTCAGATACACTCTGAGAAACATCATGACTGAATTCTTTAGATTCCTCATAAATTACTATAATTTCATATTGAACGGAGGTTGATGTAACTTTACGTTGTTTCCTTGATGAAACTCTTCTTGGCAATGTTTCTAAAGTAATTGCTACAGGAGACACTTTCATGGCTTTCATTTTTCTAACCTGCCTAGAGGATTCAGACTCAGTAGGAGAAGATGATAGTGAAACTGTAGTAGCAACAGGTGTTGCTACAGGAGAAACTGCTACAGGGAAAGATGCTGCAAGAGAGAGTGGAGTAGAACATTTTTGCTTTTGAATATGAGGGTCAGATACTGGGGTTTGTTCTACCCTAGAGGACTCTCCTACCTTCATTTTCCATTTTTCTTTTCTACTGGAAAACCTAGTTTGTACATGGGTAGAGGGCTCTGGTGTGGAGGCTGCAGGACTATGTGTTGCAGGAGTAGATGATTCTTGCTCTGCTTCCGTACTTGTAGATTCTACTCTCCTTTTATTTTTCTTGTGCCATGCAGGAGTGCTCTAGGAGGCTCTGGAGGTTGTAGACCCTTCTGGGCAACAAATTTTTTCCAAGAAAGGGGTGATACATCCCTTAGGGAATGCTCGATCAATATTTTAATAAGGGCATGATGGGCGATAGAGTTTTCCTTACCCCTCTAGGTTTCATGGGCACAATGTTTCAAAAGGTTTAACAAAAAATTTGGAACATTGACAGCTAAACTGTGCCTCATATGACTCAATAGTTTAAAATGATAGGAATGCAAATAGGAAAAATGTCCCTCACAAGTCAAGTACCTGATTATGAAGGTGGCATATTCTAAGTATGGAGGAGGCAGTGACACTCGTTTGCATCCTTGTTTGGAAACCTCCAAGGGTCCATCTGTTGGTATTGTGAATTCTGCCCTAGCAAAGACAGCATCAGAAGAAAAAAATTCTCCTACCGCCGGAAGCCCAGTTACTTCTACAATCCACTCTTCTATAACGGCTACTGTCAAACCCCATACTGTAGCTTCTCCCTCTGAAAGAGATCTCAAAAACTCACCTACAGCTTCCTCATTAAAGGAAAGTAACCTCATAAAATAATTCAGCCAACCGCAATTGCTGAATGCCTGAACCGTTTGAGGATTTTGCGTCAAGATTTCATGAGCTACAAGCTAATATCTTAGTAATTGGCCACCCATATTCACAAATTATCCCTGGTGAGATTCCTGAAATTCAAACTTCTTCTGAAAATTCAAAAAACTTTTTCTATTTTTTGCCATGCTTCTTTCTACCCTTCCGTCACTGTCCTTACTTTTCCAAGAATGACACAGGATAATTACATGAAATGATTGTTAAAAACTACCCAAATCAAGCAGTTAATTGTTGTTTAGGATAAAAGCATGCAGTCGTACTTGGTAAGTACAAGAAAATAAAAATATCTTAACAATTGTGATAGTGGCATAAGAAAAAGTTTGAAATGGATTATCCCTGCCCCCTACTAAAAATTTGGCATGTGTCCACACATGTGTGAAAGGATAGACGAAGAACAGGCAATAATGACTGATATGTACATAGCAATTAATGAATAAATGAAATAAATAAATGATGTGACAATAAAAGATATTGTGTACCTTGTAATAAGTGCTCGTACATGTTGGTAAAAAGCACAGCTCATGATGAAATGATAGCTGGAAGTGAAACCATAAATGAGGGTGGTACGGCAAAATGGATGACATGGATGGGTGACGTGGAAGAAGAGAGAATGAATGGTGGTGATGGAAGAAAAATGAAAGTGGCTTCCTTAAAAAGGAAACCTTTATTATGGGCATGCAACATAGAATTTTAAAGAGATGCTATAGGAGAAAGGCCAAAGCCTTTTGCTATAGGAAAATCAGTCACCGCATCCGAAACAAACTGCTTCATAAATTCTTCTTTAGATGCTGGCTTATGATACAACCTAAGATGGTGTCCATTAAACAGTAGTTTGAATCGGGCAGGATCTATTGTAGCTAACTAAACTGAACCATTATCAAACACATTTTCTATTTCATAAGGACCAAGCCATCTTGTGGTGAGTTTACCTTGATTTTCCTTGTACCTGGAGTCATAGAGCAGCGCCCAATCATCGGCAGAGAATTGCTTAGTTCTGATATGGTGGTCATGCAATTTTTTTTGTTGTTGTTGGATAGCTTCAGTATGCTACACGGTAGCTTTCCTTATCTCATCCAATGCATTCAGCTGCAGGAGGCGTTCCTTTTGGGCTTCTGAAATATCAATGTTAAGTTGGAGAGCAGTCCTTAAGGTCTTATGTTCAAACTCTATTGGCAACATGGCAACTTTTCCATAGAGTAACTCAAAAGGAGTGAACACTGTAGTTGTTTTCCATGTTGTCCTATAGGCCCAAACTACTTCAGGAAGGTGACTGCTCCAATCCTTCTTGTGTAATTGTACTGTCTTAGTAAGGATTGCCTCAATTTCTCTATTGGTAACCTCCACCTGACCATTGGCTTGAGGATGATAGGGGCTAGACTTTTTGTGCCTGATCTTGTAATCATTCATCAACGCAGTGATTAAGTTTGTAAACTGAGCTCCTTGATTAGTAACAAGTTCCCTGGGGACTCCAAACTGAGTAAAAATCTGCTCATACAGGAACTCAGCAACTTTATTGTCACTAGCATGTGTCATTGCTTTCACTTCCACCCACTTGGTTACATAATCAATGAAGACCAAAATGTATGACTTCTCATTGGATGGAGGATCAATAGGCCCAACAAAATCCATGCCCCAATTTTCAAAGGGACTGACTACCACTTGAGGATATAGGGGCATTTCATCAAACCTTGTTGGTCTCCCCATGCGTTGACATATGTCACATTTTCTGGTGTAGGCTGCTGCATTTTTGTGTAGTGTGGGCCAATAGTATCCTATAGTAAGCACTTTCGTAGATGTTCTCTTAGCTACAAAGCTCCCACCACATGGCTCATCGTGATAGGCATGCAAAATGTCATAGGTCTCATCTTCCCTAACACACCTGCTCATGACTTGGTCAGGGCCTGTATAAAATAAACAGTCTGCAATCCATGAAAAATTAAAACTTTTATCTACCAACAATTGTCTTTCCTTTGGTGAGAAGTGGGGTGGGATCTTGTTGGCTGCTAAATAATTTGCAATATCTGCATACCATGGAGTTTGAGCAGCAATAGAAAACAGATGTTCATCAGGAAAGCTATCATCAATTACCTCATGGGTGGCAGGTGTAGTTGTTTCAAGAAGTCTTGACAAGAAATCAGTCACTACATTAGCCCGACCTGGCTTATCAATAATCGTGATATCAAACTCTTGCAACAATAGGAGCCATCTTGCTAATCTGTCAGATATGGTAGGCTTATTCATGAGGTACCTTATTGTTGCATGATCTGTATGGACATATATTTGGTAACCAGTGACATAATGTCGAAACTTGTTCAGGGCATACACAATTGCTAGAAATTCTTTCTCTATGATAGTATAGTTTAATTCAGGGCCTTGAAGGTTTTTGCTAATGAAATATATAGCATGCTCTATGGAATTCTTTTTCTGTCCTAAAACTACCCCTATGGCATAATTAGAAGCATCAGTGTGTATATGAAAGGGAAGATTCCACTTCAGTCCTTGAAGAACAGGTGCCTAAGTAAATAAGTTCTTAAGCTACAAGAAAGATTTGTCATGGGCCTCAGTCGAGTTAAATTCAGAATCCTTTGTCAATAAGGCATATAATTGTAGACACGCAAAATGTACAAGTTGACATTGCGCATCTAAGTTTGACTACCAACATCATTTCATCCTAAATCATTCCCCGACCTAGCCATTTAATTGAATATCTTTATTTGATTAAATTCATTTGTTTTCTTCTCTTAATTAAACAAATCATGTGTTTGATTAAGTCTCTTAAATCATTCTCCATCTCTTTTAATTAAATAATTAATTTTATTTAATTAATTAAATCTCTAAAATCTATCTATTAAATTGAATAAATTAAAATCTTATTTAATTTAATCTTACTTCAATCTCTTTAATTAAATAATCAAAACATGTTTATTTAATTAAACTCATTAAATCATTTCCTCTCTTGTTTGATTTAAATTAATCCAAAAATCTAAGTCAAAATAAGTCAAACTTCCTAATCTTCATTAAATTGATCAAATCTTGATTAAATCTAATCTACTCTTCAAAATCCTCTAGTTTTTCCCACTTGCACAAATAAATCAATTTATTGATTTATTAAATCTTCATTTTCCCTCAACAAAGCATCTTTTGGAGGAATATTCTTCTATTTCAAATTCAAATTTTGAATGACATGTCCTTCCAACATGTCATTTATTATCTCTTACAAGTCCTTCCACCAAGGCATTTACTTCTTCTTACATGTCCTTTCCTTGAGCCAAGTGGCATTTAATGCAATTTTCTTTCCCCCTCTTACATGTCTTTTTTCAAAATTCAAATTCAAAAAATGCATTTATTGGCACATTTGTCAAAACTTGCACATTCCTCAACCAATCACATTTGGACAAGTGGCATTTTTCCATTGGCCAAATCTTTATCCCACATTGCTCTATTTTGGCTTTGTTTTCATTTCAACATTCTATAAATAGAATGTTTCACCATGCATTTTATCATCCACAATTATGCAAAGTTATTATGCACAAATATCTCTCAAATTCCATCCATCTTCTTAACTAGTTTATTGCAGATTTTGGAGCTCATTGAGGGACTTATCAAGTGGATCAATCATCTTCAATCAAAATTTGTATTCAAAGAGTTGGGAAAGGGAAAATCTCCACATACCTATTTGCACCAACTCCCCCATGGGATCAAGTGTTTGCATGTTAAATTAGGATTTCATATTTCCATTATGTTCTTCATTGTTTTCTTTGTTTTATTTCCTATTTTTAGCTTTGTGAATGGATTTCATGGGGAATCCTTGTTCATGCTTACACGATGACTCTCTAACATTTTTTTTTGTTGTGTTTTTGTAGGCACTTCAAATAGGGGTTCACATATTGGCACTAGAAGGAGGGCTGATCGACAAATTCTAACACGTTTTTTAAATTTTTTGTTATTTTTTACAGTTTTGTTCATAAATCTTCATTTTAGCGCTTGTGATCACTGTTATAGCACCCATAATCAATGTTATAGCACCCATGATCATTATTTTATCGCCCTTGATCATTCTTTTAGCGCCCATGATCATTCTTATAGCGCCCATGATCACTATTTTAGCACCCATGAGTCAGTTTTAAAATGACCATATCTTGGTCATACGAAGGTTTTTTTTTATGCTTTTTTTTTAAAAATAGGGTAGAATTTCATAAGATATCCAATGGTGTAAGTTTTTTTAACAATAAATTAGTTAAAATATTCAAATTTTCATTTAAATTAAAAACACATGATAACTTGGCTAAATTTTAGGGTGTTTTGGTTAATGATTCTTCTAATCCCTATATCCTTTTGTTTTTTTTTATCTCATCTAACATTTTGATCACTTTTGCAGGTTGGAAATTGAAATCAAAAGAAAGAGGAGCATGGGGATGATATTTTGTCTAATCAAAGTGTTTTTTAACACTTCTTCAAGAATTTGTCATCCTTTTCTTTCTTTATGAAACTAGCTTTCATTTGGGTTTAAAAGGATTTTTTTTGTTTATTTCTTGCAAAAGGATTAAAAAGAACCTTAGGATCAGCAACTTACTAGATTTCGTTTATGGATTAAATAATTGAACAAATGTCTTTTCACTTGTGATTTGGTGCTCTAAAATAAACTCACGCATTGCTTTTAGGGTTTAAAAAGAACAAGTGTAGCTTTGTTTGTTTGTGAAGGCTTACTTAGACTAAAGCCATTGGAAAAGAACGTATGCGCTTCTCTCGCACTTTATAGCGATCTTGAGAATCAAAAGGTATTTTCCATGACTTTGGGTTGAGATAAAAAAATCACCTCCACACTTCGATTTGGGCTTAAAATTGAACAAACTATTGTGCGAGTGTGAGTGGGGGCTTTGTTGCGTATATTCTCTCTCCTTGTTGCCTACAAGGATTGATCAAGTTACGAATATTGTTCTTCATTTTCTTTTGTTTATTTTAGAGGGCCTGCCTTGGGGAAAAAGTACTCACCCAAGGGAACGACTCAACCGGTAACAATCTAAAGCCAAGAGTATTTCCAGCCAGGATATAAATGTGGATATTGGAAGAAACGCCAATATCACGTGGTTGACTCTGACAAGATGGATCCGAAAGGGGACTCTTGCCACGTTGGGTCAACTCCTACAAATGGAAAGTCCTTATTAAAACCCTTGTTTAGAAAAGGCCAAAATCCCATCTGTTTGTTGGTGCAAGAACGGTCGTTCTGAAGCCGCCCCACAATTTTACGGCTTTTAGTAGAGATGGAAAGCATGCCATGGGAGTTTCATGGGTGTTGGTGCTTGGCTGCCCCATATAAGTGAGTTTCATGGAGGGGAGCCAGTGGGGTCAAGCATCTAACCATCCGCTAAAAGTAGGCATAGCTAGACTTGTCCAAGTGGGGACTCAACAAACATTGTCTATCACATCCATAGGATTGTACATACTTTTGGGTTACAAAAACACATGCTTGTTCGTAAACATTGGAAAACAAACACTTAAACATGATCATGCAAATTTCAAACCCCTTTTGATAGAGCAAATACCTTTTGACAAATTTAAGTGTTGTTGCTTTCCCTTGGGATTATGTCCTTAGAGGTTTCTTAGCACTTGAATTTATATCGTCATTTGCTCTAACTAGGGTTAACCTAGGAAATCCCTTTGCCTCAATTTCTTGGAACTCCCACACAACACTTTGTGGGAAGAAAAGGAATTTTGACATAGGACATCTTTAGTTTGAAACATAATCAAGAAAGTGTATTTGGTAAAAAGAAGTCATTAAAAGCAAAGATAAGCAATTGAGCCCCACACATGTCTTTTCAATGATTTCTCGCAAGGTCAAGATACAAAAACCCAAGAAAAAGAAACTTAGCCCAAAACAACATCAACAAAGACTCAAAAGGTTATATGATTTTAGAGAAAAGTTGTTGGCTAATTTCTATAGACATGCTTCAAGAGACAACCCCACTTTATATTCATTTTACTACACACAAATCCAAGATTGTTTCAAGGGATTGGATACCTTGCTTAGGGCATAACATGTTCTTCAATACCTTGGTCTTGTTAAACAAAAGTCTAAACTAGGGTCATTCTAAGATCAAAACAAACATTCATCCATCAAAAACATCATCAACCATAAACATCTCACCAACATTTTGAGAAAATCTTGACACAACTATGCTAGGCTCCTTTGGTAGACATCAAAACTTTTCAAACATGAGACTTTGAATTCTTCAAACATCAACATCAAACTTGTTCAACTCAAGTGTGTGTGAATGAATCCTTTTGCACATGCTTAGTTGAATTATCACTTTGTTCAAATTAATGGTGGATAGATGCATCCTTCTCCCATCACTAATTTGGATTATCTTTTGGTTAGCTTGTGAGTAGACACATCCTATTCTCACTCCTAAATCAAATTATCCTTTATGAGCATTAGTTATCTTTTTTAGATCATCATCCAAACATCTTGGGGATATCTCTTGCTCAAACATCAACATTCAAAAGACAAAATTCAAAGTCTAAACATCAAACAAACATCAATCAAAGAAAACCCAAAGTACCTAGCATCACATCAACATTTTCAATACAAGTTCAAAACATCCACTCTCATACATATATCATACACCTTTCATCTTCACATCTTTGATCTTTTACACATCCTAGTTTTCTCTTTTATGGTTCAAACAAGATCACAACACAAGAGGAACGTGGAGTTAAATCAAGAAACATCAACCACAAGTGATGTAAGCCAAAGCATTCCAGAAATCCAAAACACACCACTTCCAGACCTCACTATCACTACACACGATCCACAAAAAGAGGTCTTGGTGGAAGACATCACACCAACAGAACTAAGTGAGGAAGAAGTTCTTGAGATGCTCAAACAACCAAAACTACAAAAGTTTCTTCGCGCAATGACTAAAATAAATCCATCAATTCTCAACACTGTTGAGGATGCGCTTCTTGTACCAAATGACCAAAACACCCTTCCACAATCAACCACTTCCATTACCACCATAGAACCTACTATCAATGAGGATGATACCCTCTTCAACACGCATCAAAATCCACTTTACAACCCACTTGGATTTATCAATACATCTGAGGTTCCTTACCATACCACCTCATCATTTTCCCTTGACACGCAAGTGTCTAGACCTTTGGTACAAGCAAGCTCATCCGAAATAGAGAGACCTTACGGATTTGTCTCTTCATTTGCACAAGAAAATTTTCCACCATTCAAACCATTCACACCTCCCACCACGTCAACACCATATTTTGGTTTAGGGATCTCCCCTTTACCTAAACTTCCACCTTTCCCTAACATAAATCGCCCCATCCAAATCAATTCATCCAACCAAGGGGGTACATCACATCTTTCAAACACACCATCCACATCAAACCAACGCATGATAGCTAATCAAAATACGGTCTCTCAAAGACCCACTATTTCATCATCTCTACCATTCCTACCACTTCACCTAGTCCCACCATTCCTATCACTTCACCCATCCCAAATGCACCTATCACCACATTCACTCCAACCACTACATCCACTATACCTCAAACTTCCACTACCCCCATCGCACCCCTTACATCACAACCTCCCACCACCACCATTGCTCTAAGCGCATCTCAAACTCCCACCACTCCATCCAACACAATTTTGATCCCACCACCACCACCATTGTGACCAAGCCAAGTAAGCCATTACAATGCTGCATTCAAAGCATACCAACAATATCAAACAATTCAGCAAGTGCCTATAGCCATGCATGCTTCTCAAGCTTCACAACAAAATCAAGCTCAAACATCACTACAACAACAACAAGCACAACAAGCGGCACAAGCCCAAGCTTTGTTGCAACAACAACAATGAGCTACACAAGCCGCACAATCTGCTCAAGTCGCACAATCCGCACAAGCTGCTCAAGCTACAAAAGATGCCCAAGCACAAGCGTAGTACTTCACACAACAACAAGCAGCCCAACAACTCGCATATTAGCAAGCATTAGAGCAATACCAAGAGCAACAAGAAGTAGCACAACAAGCCCTAGCTAACCAACAACAAGCATTGTTGGACCAACAACAACAAGCACAACAACAAGCTCTATTAGCGCAACAACAACAAGATCAACAACAAGCGTTGTTGAAAGCATACATGGCACAACAAGCAAACATTCCACCCATTCAAACACCCACTCCACCCCCCCCCCCCAGAACACCTTCATTCCACCTCCTGATCCACAATTGGATGTCACAGTACAAATAAAATTTCTGTCACAACAAGTGCTTGACCTTCAATCAGGAAGGACACCAAAACCACAAAAAAACCTATGCCCTTATCCATTTGATAGGAGTGTAGAAATGAAATCATTCCCAAAAGGGTTTGAGATCCCTAAATTTGACAAATATCACGGAACAGGTAACCCTGAAGATCACATCAGGGAATTCGAAGTACATTGCATGAAGGTGACTTACGACGAAACGTACTTGATGAGATTATTCCCAAGAAGCTTGGCTAGAAATGCTATTGATTGGTTTTCTTGACTTTCTGGAATCAAAAAATTCTAGGAAATCATAGATGCCTTCATACAAAATTATTCCTTCAACACTCCCATGGAGGTTAGCTTACAGGAATTATCAGCTCTCAAACAAGGGAAAAATGAATCATTTAGTGCTTTCTTACAACGATGGTGATCCAAATCTAATCAAAGCAAGTGGTCCATGCCTAAAGAGCAACAAGTGGGAACTATCATTACAAATCTTGATGGGCCCTTGGCCTTCCACCTCAAAGTGCAAAAAATCACCACTTACGACCAGTTGATCCCTAGGGCACTCAATATCAAATGAGCCCTTGCCACACAAGGAGAAACTTCATCATATCAAGAAGGCCGCTCATCATCCAGTTATCATGAAAAACCATGAACATGGGAAAAGAATCGTAATGTAACCAATAATGGTGTCGTTGATGCCAAAGTTGTCATTAGTGCCCCACGGAAGAACAATCCACCATCCCAACAACAACAACACCAAAATACCAATCAAAGCAATCAACAAGTCAATACTGTGATCCAACCATCCCATAACCAAAAAAAAAACAACACTGATAATCAGGGAGGACCACAGCGAAACAAGTTCTTCCCCAAACGAAAATACACACCCCTTGGGGAACCTGCTGAAGCAATCATGAAAAGATTGGTAGATGAAAATTTGATAACGGTCCCTACACATAATAATTATAAAGAACTATCGGTCAAGCCACCATGGTATAATGAGAATTATCTTTGCAACTTCCACAAACTCAAGGGACACACGACAAACAACTACATGAGGCTCAAAAATCTAATTCAAGACCTCATAGATGACAAAATCATAGATGTGGAAGCACCATCAGGAAACAAAGATCTCAAGATTTACACGAATCCGATGCCGAATCATGGTAACAAAGGAAACAAAGATCAAGACAAAGGAAAAGGGGCTTATAAAAATGTCAACCACACATACGAGGGTGTTGTCACTTGTTTAGATGAGTTTTGTGGAGTCATCACTATCAAAGGGGCCCAAGCCGATTGTGGAGTCACCACAAGAGGTGGAAAGGTTACCATTGCAGCACCATCCCAACCAAGCAGAAATTCCACATCCAATCCAAGGTCTAACCCTAGTGGCTATAATGTCTTGGATCAATTGAAAAGAACCCCTGCACATATCTCCATCATGGAGTTACTCAAAATCTCATTTGCACACAAAAAGATTCTAGAAGAAGCTTTGGCGTCATCTACTGTCCCCGCAGATCTAGATGTAGAACAATTCCAAGCTATGGTCGCAAGTATCACCACACCTAACATTCTTACATTTTCTGAACAAGACTTCCCCGCGCAACCATCTCATAACCGTGCACTTCATATGGAGGTGTACATAAATAAAAATAAATTCAAGAGAGTCGTGGTGGACAGAGGTGCAGGCTTAAATATTTGCTCCTTAAAGCATCTAAAGAATTTGAAATTTTTAGAGGATTCAATTGAAAAAGGAAAAGGCATCACAATAAGAGCATACGATGACCAGGAAAGGGTATCCCAAGGCATGATTCAACTTCCTGTCCAGGTTGGACCCGCCATCATGGAAACCAACTCTCAGGTCTTGGACCTTGATTTACCATACAACATTCTCCTAGGGCGACCATGGATACATGCAATGCAAGTTGTAGCTTCAACCTTTCATCAATGTGTGAAATTCACACATGAAGGTCAAGAGGTTACTATCCACGGAGACCCTGAGCCATTTTCCTATTGCAAAAATCTAGAGGCAAAATACTACAAGATCCCGCAAGTACCCAAGAATGATGAAGGCCCATCAACACCTTATGTGGATCCCGCCACTCTCACTTCTGCGACAGAGACACCCTCCACCCCCACCATCCTCGCCTTTTCTGATATCAAAGTCATAATACAAGATGATGGTTGTGGAAACTATTCAATGCCTAAGAATGCTTTTGTAGTAGGAGAGCTACCACAATCTCCTAGATCAAGAGGATGACCACAATCACAAGAAGCTTCAACATCTCAAGGCTCCTATGAATGAAACCCCACCTTCACAAGTGCAGGAGATCTTGGTTAGGAAACATTAGAGGGGGACCTATCTCATCTCCTCTATCAAGATGATATACCGGCAGTTGAATTGCCTATGGATGAACAAAACAAAGGTATGAAGATGATGCTCTTGATGGGCTATAACTGGAACCAAGGGTTAGGCCAAGATAATAACGGGCGTGTAATACCCATTATACCTGAGAAGCAAATAAAAAATCTTGGCATTGGTCATCCTACTCCTAAGGTAACTATACTTGGTCGAGGTGCCCATGGTAGACAGAACCGAATGCCTCCTCAGGAATCGTAGCTACTCCACAATCCTCCATGACTTTAGGAATGCCCACTGATTTAACTGAGTCACCAGAAATAGGATTACCTTTGCTGTTTGAGGATACTAACGTCCTTATGATTAGCACCTTGTCTTATGAGTCTGAAAACCAAAGCAATGGAATTTGATTAGTCTATCCCCAACTGATTGATTACGACCAACGAGGACCACCAATTCTTGACATGTTTGAAAATGATGAGGCACTCTCAGAATTCATGGGACTTAGGGATGACATTCCATGTGGGGATCATAAGGCAGGTTTTATCATAGAGCTGGATACACATGCATACTATGGAGAAATAATTGAATCCCTCAGTCACAAAAATAAAAAATTGAGAATAATCTCCAAGTCCTTGAGTGAAAACCACCTTGTGGCACTCTCCGACTCTGAAAAAGTAAAAAGAAAGGATGCATCCAATGGTGAAAACCTCTCTTAGGCACCTAAGGATGGGGGATTCAATCTTCCTCTTATAGCTATACACCAAGAAAAGTCGGCTATGCTAGCAGAAAAGTGCAACCCCATCAATCTGGGAACACAAGAAACTCCTCATATTACATTCTACGCAGAGTCATTATTATGCAAGGAACATGAGGAGTTGGCTACCTTCTTAAAGGAGAGGAAGATAAATTTTGCGTGGACCTATGCTGATATGCCAAGATTGGATCCAGAGGTAGTGGTTCATCACTTGGCAGTCTATCCTAAAGCTAAACCTATAAAACAAAAGTTGAGAAAGATGCACCCACAGATTGCTCTATTAGTCAAGATGGAACTCCAAAAACTACTAGATGCAGGATTCATACGAACGATCACCTACCTTGAGTGGGTCTCCAATCTAGTACCGGTTTCAAAACCAACTAGGGGCATAAGAATTTGTACAGACTTTAGGGACTTGAACAAGGCTTGCCCAAAAGATGATTTTCTATTGCCTAACATTGATATGATTGTAGACATGACCACGGGGCACGAGATGCTTTCCTTGATGGATGGATTTTTAAGCTACAAACAGATAAAAATTATGGAGGAAGACCAACATAAATCATCTTTCACTTGTCCTTGTGGGAACATACTGCTAGAACGTAATTCCATTCGGGTTAAAGAACGTTGGGGCCACATACCAAAGGGCCATGACACTAATATTCCATGACATGATCCACAAAATAGTTGAGGACTATGTCAATGACATCCTAGGAAAATTCAAAAAGAGGAAGGATCATATATCGGTCTTGAGTGCTATCTTTGACAGACTAGAAGAAAATAAGGTTCATTTGAATCCCAAGAAGTGTGTCTTTGGCATACAATCAGGAAAGCTATTGGGCTACATAGTGTCAATGAGAGGCATTGAGATTGATCTGGCAAAGGTGAAAGCAATACTTGAAATGGAAGCTCCTTAGACATTGAAACAACTGAGAGGTCTCCAAGGCAAGCTTCAGTCAATTCGTAGGTTCATAGCACAATTAGTAGACAAACAAATCCCTTACTCTCACTTACTCCACAAGGGGGTAACGTACAAATGGGACAACAAATGCGAACAAGCCTTCAACAAAATCAAGGAATATCTATTAACACCTCCAGTACTAAGGCCTCCAATTCAGAACAAACCATTGATCCTTTATATCTCAGCAACTGTAACTGCCCTTGGTGCTCTCCTAGCACAACATGATGAAAATGGAACAGAAAGAGCCATCTATTACATCAACAGTACAATGGTGGGCCATGAGTTAAATTATACATTCATTGAAAAAGCTTGCCTAGCAGTGGTGTTTGCATCCCAAAAATTCAAACACTACATGTTGGCACACAAGATCAAACTCATAGCTAAAATTGATCCCCTAAAGTATCTTCTTTCAAAGGAAATGCTTACAGGAAGAATGGCTAAGTGGGTAATGATATTATCAGAATATGACATTGAGTATGTGGAGTGCAAGGAAATCAAGGGATAGATCATTGCAGACCAACTGGCAAACGCACCTATCTATGCGGAGAACCCACTTGTTTCAAAATTTCTAGATGAATCCATTTTCAACATTGACATAGCTACTCATTGGAAACTATACTTTGATGGCTCCTACACATAACATGGGTTAGGAGTTGGTATCTTCTTCATCACTCCACAAGGGGATTGTATACCAAGATCATACAAACTAGCATTCCCTTGTACCAACAACATTGCAGAATACGAGGCTTTAACTATAGGTCTTAGGATAGCAGTACAATGGAACATTATGACATTGAAGGTATATGGAGATTCATAGCTTATCATAAATCAAGTGAACAATGAGTACCAAACAAAGGATGATAAGCTAACTCCATACAAAAGGCTGGTGGAAAATCTCAAGGAATCTTTTGTTGACATCACATTTGAGCAAGTACCAAGAACCAACAACAGAGCAACAGACGCAATGGCAACTATTGGATCACTCTTAGAGATCCCTCGAAATGTTCTGAAATATAACTTCTTGGTAGAGCAGCTTCTCATACCAGCATTCAAGGTACCAGAGTCAGAATTAGTGGGTGAAATCGTTGGTCTGAATGATCAGTGGTACCAAGACATTTACACATACCTTAGGATAGGTATCATTCCCACCGATTTGCGTTCAAGCCTTAGACAAACCTTTATCAAGAAAGCATCTCGTTTTGTCATTTTAGGAGAAACCCTATATCGCAGAAGCATAGAAGGAACCTTACTAAGATGTCTTAACCCTGAGGAGGCTTCGGCTGCCCTAACTGAGGTGCACAATGGCATCTGTGGTTCTCATTCGAGTGGCATGACCTTGGCTAAGAAATTGTTGAGGAGTGGGTATTACTGGCCTACCATGGATAGAGAGGCACATGAATACATCAAGAAGTGTCTACAATGTCAACAACACGGGGACCTCATCCATGCTCCAGCTCAAGAGCTTCATCCAATCATCACACCATGGCCCTTTTCATAGTGGGGACTTGATCTCATTGGGAAAATCACACCCACCTCATCTAATGGCCACAAATTCATTATAATTGCAACTGATTACTTCACCAAGTGGGTTGAAGCCATACCTATGACCTACATAACTGGAAAGCAGATCTCAAAGTTCATTCTGAACTATCTCATATGCCGCTATGGTGTTCCACAAGCCATTATCTCAGATAATGGGACACCATTCAAAAATTAGAAAGTCTGTGACCTATGTGATAAATTCAAAATCGGACATTGCTTTTCCACCCCATACTATCCCCAAGGCAATGGCCAAGCAGAAGCTATAAATAAAACCATCCTCAAAATCCTTAAGAAAATAGTCAATGACGCAGGTCGTGACTGGCATTTGTAGCTTAATCCTACCCTTTGGGCTTACCGAACCAGCATCCGCACACCCACTGGTGCCACACCATTTTCCTTGGTCTATGGATCAGAGGCCATCTTTCCCATTGAGATCAAGCTACCATCCCTCAGAGTATCATTGCAAAACCTCATCACGGATGAGGAGTATCAATTTTCAAGACTGAACAAGCTGGAACTGTTGGAGGAGCGATGTCTGGACACTTTAAACCATCTGCAAGTGTATCAAAATAGACTCAAAAGGAGCTACAACAAGAAAATCAGAAGCAGAACTTTCCAGGTCAGAGAATTGGTGCTAAAAGAGAATCAGAAGAATGTCTTGAACCCAAATGGCAAGGGCAAGTTTGAACCCAACTGGCTAGGACCCTTTGTCATCACAGCAAGCTACAAATCAGGGGCATATCAGTTATCAACACCCGAAGGGGAACCCCTACAAGAGCCAATGAATAGCTCCCATCTCAAAAAAATTTATGCCTAAATCTTTCAAGGTATAGAACCAAAAAATCCAAAAAATCATAAAAATTCCTTAAAAAATGGTTACTTCAGCAAAAACCTGGCAAACAGGCATCTTGGTGACAAAAAAAAAAATCAAAAAAAGGATCAAAAAAATCGTCCTCTAGTGAAAACCACTTCGGTGGCACTTTGGGCAAGTACCTCGGTGAAAACCTGGCAAATAGGCACCTTGTGTAAATAAGCACTTTCCATCCACCAGGACCTTTAAGGCTTGTTCATCATCATCCCTCCATTTCGCTTCCATCATCCATCGCATTCGGGTATCCATCCATCACACATCCATTCGCATCAGCACCATAGCTTGGTCTTCTGTTTGTGTCATGATCCATCCTAGTACTACTCGGCCCACTTAAAAGGTCAGTTTGTCCTGCCTATATCAGAGTAGTCTATCGCCTCACGCTGGGGGCACGTTCTCATCAGATCGGATTCGTGTATGATCTTAAAGTCCAGAAAATCCAAAAATCCAAAAACATCAAAACATCAAAAATCCATCAAAAAAACATCAAAACATAAAAATCCAAAAACATTCAAAACATATCAAAATCCAAAACAAGTCAAAAAGTCATTCAAAAAGTCAAAAACAGAGTCGTCTTTGTCGAACTACGTCGTCTCTGAAGCTTGAACATAGGCAAGGTTGATCTTTGATCATCCCCCGAGACATTTAGGCCAGTCCTATGAAGTTTGTCATAATAAAACTGACATTTCATCATGTATATCTTCATTTGTAAATCGGTCATGTTGTCACGAACTACTGGTCTCTGCATGTATAACGTAGGCAAGGCTAATATTGATCAGCTCAGGCCCTAGGATAGGTCTTTAGGTTAGTCTCTTTGGTCAAAATCTCAAAATCCCAAAACATTGGAAAATTGAAAATCAAAACATTTGAAAATATTTGAAAAAATACCAAAAACAGCCTCAAAACATTACAAAACTCCAAAAACATCCAAATATTTGAAAAAAAATCCATCCGCCTCATCTCGCTTACACTCGCGATAATTAATCATCCATAATAAATCGTCATCACTCTCAACCTTTGGTAAAACAGTTGGAAACAAGTCTAGCAGTCAAATGTGAAAACCTAAACTGTCAAAATCTCAAGTATAGGTCAGTTAGCAAGCAAGTTGGTCAACTATTTTCTTATCAATGGCATATAAATCATAAATCAATTTCATCATCATTTGATAAAAGCATGTCCTAGGATCCATTCCGACAATGGGCACCTTTATCAAACCCACCACTTTGGGTAAACGAAATGATGTGTCATTAACATGTCCTAGGATCCGTTCTGACAATGGAAATTATCTTTTGGCAATAAGTTTCGGCTTCCATCTTTCGAAACACCGTTTCTCTCGGCTAACGGTACGAAGAAAATTAGTTTGTTTGCTCACTTACTTTATCTTGTTTGATTTATCTCATTGTTCTCATTCCAAGGACCTCTCGATGAGGTCCGAACAAAGGATTTAGAGAGATAGGAATGGGGCAACAATCATTATCTTTTGTCTGTTGTGCTTGTTGGATATCTTTGTAATATAACCTTGGTCATGCGTGCTTTTGTTTAGTCTATAGCGAGTGTGTTTTAAGTTTCTTGTTGACCACATAGAAAGGCTCACCTTCCTATGTTTTGGTCTGAGATATTTGAAATATTTGAACTATTTTCTGGACAGGGTTCCGTATGTCAGGTGTGAACAAGAATACTCCTATCTGATTTGTCGAGTCAAAGTCCATCACACTAGGTACAACACCATCCTGGTTCTCGATACCTTGATGCATCGTACTGCGTGTATTATCAAACATAAGGAAATTCACCCTTTGAAAATCCCAACTCCACAGCAAGTACTCATCATCATTTGCATGATCATCTCATTCTTTCATTCTTCTATCTTTACTAACATTTCTATCCCAGTTAGTACATGAAGCTACCCACAGCTAATGAATGTCCATTCATCTACATCAACCACTCCTCTCGCATTTTATCGTGATTTTGATTGGCAATTGGCATTCCCATTCAACATCTCGAGGGGGCAATATACCAGTGCAATTCTTCTCACTAGGGCAATAGTGGGGCATCCAAAAAAATAGAGAAATTTTGACTATTGATCATGACAAGATCATTCTTTGAATCAATGCAACAAGTACATTGCTTCAAAGAGGGGCAAAATGTACAAGTTGACATTGTGCATCTAAGTCTGACTACCAACATCATTTCATCCTAAATCATTCCCTGACCTAGCCATTTAATTGAATATCTTTATTTGATTAAATTCATTTGTTTTCTTCTCTTAATTAAACAAATCATGTGTTTAATTAAGTCTCTTAAATCATTCTCCATCTCTTTTAATTAAATAATTAATTTTATTTAATTAATTAAATCTCTAAAGTCTATCTATTAAATTGAATAAATTAAAATCTTATTTAATTTAATCTTACTTCAATCTCTTTAATTAAATAATCAAAACATATTTATTTAATTAAACTCATTAAATCATTTCCTCTCTTGTTTGATTTAAATTAATCCAAAAATCTAAGTCAAAATAAGTCAAACTTCCTAATCTTCATTAAATTGATCAAATCTTGATTAAATCTAATCTAATCTTCAAAATCCTCTAGTTTTTCCCACTTGCACAAATAAATCAATTTATTGATTTATTAAATCTTCATTTTCCCTCAACAAAGCATCTTTTGGAGGAATATTCTTCTATTTCAAATTCAAATTTTGAATGACATGTCCTTCCAACATGTCATTTACTCTCTCTTACAAGTCCTTCCAACAAGGCATTTACTTCTTCTTACATGTCCTTGCCTTGAGCCAAGTGGCATTTAATGCAATTTTCTTTCCCCCTCTTACATGTCTTTTCTCAAAATTCAAATTCAAAAAATGCATTTATTGGCACATTTGTCAAAACTTGCACATTCCTCACCCAATCACATTTGGACAAGTGGCATTTTTCCATTGGCCAAATCTTTGTCCCACATTGCTCTATTTTGGCTTTGTTTCCATTTCAACATTCTATAAATAGAATGCTTCACCATGCATTTGATCATCCACAATTATGCAAAGTTATTATGCACAAATATCTCTCAAATTCCATCCATCTTCTTAACTAGTTTATTGCAGATTTTGGAGCTCATTGAGGGACTTATCAAGTGGATCAATCATCTTCAATCAACATTTTCATTCAAGGAGTTGGGAAAGGGAAAATCTCCACACACCTATTTGCACCAACTCCCCCATGGGATCAAGTGTTTGCATGCTAAATTAGGATTTCATATTTCCATTATGTTCTTCATTGTTTTCTTTGTTTTATTTCCTATTTTTAGCTTTGTGAATGGATTTCATGGGGAATCCTTGTTCATGCTTACAAGATGACTCTCTAAAATTGTTTATTGTTGTGTTTTTGTAGGCACTTCGAATAGGGGTTCACAATAATTGACTGGCTATTTTGCTGAAATCTTTGATAAATCTTCTATAATATCCAGCATGTCCTAGGAAGCTTCTAACATCCTTTTGTTTCATAGGTGTTTGCAAAGTTAGAATGACTTCTATTTTTGTAGGATCAACTTGAATTCCTGCTTGAGAGATATGATGGCCTAAAACAATTCCCTCTTGCATCATCATAAAACACTTCTCACTATTCAAAGACAATTTTTTCTCCTTACATCTTTTCAACACTTTCTCCAAATTTGCTAATGCTTCTTCATAAGTAACTCCATAAGTGGTGAAGTCGTCCATGTAGATCTCCATAGAATCATTAGAAATGTCAACAAAAATACTGATCACTGCCCTTTGAAATGTTGTTGGTGCATTACATAGGCCAAAAGGTAAGACAGAGTAGGAAAAAGTGCCCCATGGACTGGTAAAATTTGTTTTGTCTTGATCCTCAAGGGCAATTCTAATTTGATTATACCCACTATATCCATCCAAAAAGGAGAAATACTTTTTACCAGACAATGAGTCTAGCACTTGGTCAAAAAATGGCAGTGGAAAATGATCTGTTTTAGTTGTTGTGTTCAGCTCCCTGTAGTCTACACAAACTCTCCAGTTTCCACCTTTTTTAGGAATAATCACCAATGGGGATACCCATTGACTGTTTGAAATGGGGTAGATAAAACTAGCATCAAGCAATTTTTGGAGCTCCTCTTTAACTATTTCCCTAAGCATTGGGTTTATCCTTCTTTGAGGCTTCCTAACAGGTGAACAGTCTTCCTTAATTAGATCCTATGAGTACAGAGTTGAGGATCTATTCCCTTCATATCCCCATAGTCTCATGCAAAAGCTCTGTGTTGATCTTGCAACATTATGACTAGGGCAGTTTGTTGAGATTGAGGTAGCTTATTATTGATGTTCAGACAGCAGCCTGGAGACACTTCTACTTGCTTGGTAAGATCATTCATGGAGGCTACTGATAAAGGTGGTGTATGTATTTCATGCGGAAGCAAATTGTGATCAACTGTGGGAAATTTAGGTGGCAGGCTCCTAGAATTCAGTTGTTGCAGGAAACATTGTTGAAGACAGCTATCTGGAACGGATGGGCTACTCAGATCAGAGTTGGACTGAATCTGGGAAAAATGATTAGTTTGTAGCATCATTAGCTGAGCCAATGAATTGACTTCTTCAGTTTCTTCTCCTAAATCTGGCCAAATTGGTTGAGATAAGGCTGGCTGAGGCTGAGCAGGTGGGTATAAAGCCAATTTCTTTCTTGAATGACCATCAGAAATTGTCATGTCTCCTGAACGGAATCCTATAAAAGCATCAGCTGTGGCTAACCATGGTCTACCTAGGATGATAGGATATCCTCCTAAAGTTGCCTTAGTGTACAATATGGTGAAATCTACTGGGTATTCCCAAGACTCAAGGATGACAATAACATCTTCTACCACTCCATCAGGTGTTACTGTGGAACTATCAGCAAGCTGCAGGATGGTAGGTGTAGACTGAATGGTTAGGATATTCAAATACTCCATAGTATGCTTGGTCATTACATTGATGATTGCACCAAGGTCAATCAAAATATTCTTTACTATCTGGCCATTAATATTTATTTATACCACAGGACTCCCAGGGTTAGTATATTTTGGAATGACTACCTTCCCTAACATAATATCTGCCAACTGTCCTAGAACATGGATAGTTTGGGGATCCTTTTTCTTTCTTCCTGGTTTCTTTAAACAGGCCTCCTTAATGGCTTTTCCATAAATTGGGACATCTTTAATAGCTTGAAAAAGGGGAATTTGAATGTGTACATTCTTCAGCTGATCCAAAATATCAAAGGTAGGCTCTTCCATAGACTTGGATGTAGTAATTTACAATCTCTAAGGAAAAGGCAGTTTGGCCTGATGTTGTAGGATAGGCTCCTTAGAGACAGTATCTGATATAGGTATATGTTCTATAGGATCAGTAGGTTGTTCAGAAGCAGAGTTTGAAATCTTTGTAATTACAGGTGGCTATGGAATAGGGAGAGTGGTTCCAAACATGAGATGGATATCATTAATATTCAGGGCATAAGCTGGATATTAATTGGCTTTTGCTGCTTGTTATTAGGATTTGGCAATGGTTGAGCAGGCATATGCATTTTTTGTAGGTGTTGCAGGAGGTGGCATGAGGGTCGTAGGTTGTGGCTATTGAAGTTGCAGGGATCCAAGGGATTGGTTCTGCCATTGCTGAGAACCTCTCCATTGAGGATTTTGTTGCCAATTACCTTGGGGTGGAGTCCATTGTCCTTAAGGCTGCTGCCAACCTCCTTGAGGAGATTTTCATTGAGGACTCTGATAGTTAGGCCAGTGTGGTTGAGAAGTATTCCAAGGTGGTGATGGGCCATATGTAGGTTGTCATTGGTTATTATAATTAGAATAAGAATTACCAAAAGTTAAAGGGTCTTGAGGCATACCTTGTCTTTGAGCCCATGGTCACCTTTTTGCAACGAAGAATACTTGGTCATCATCACCCTCTACTATCTTAAAATCAGTAGGTAATTGCTTAGCCTCTAGGTTAGCCACCATCTTACATCAGCAGTCATGTTTCTTCTGTCTGTAATGTGGAAAAAACTCAGCCAAGATTGCTTCAGCTTCCTCATGTTTCTTTCGAGCTTGCATAGTATCCAACTATGTATCCATGTTGTTTATGATATCTTGCTTGAAATCAAACAACAAATGTGTAATCTTCATCTATGAAACTCCATTAGTAGAAGACTTTCCCACTGTGGTTTGATGACCTCTACCCTTCTTAATAATTGCTCGAGAGTAGTTGAGACATATTTTCTTGATATCATCCCAAGGCACTTGGGTTATATCTCCTCCTCCCATCAGATCCAGAGCATCTATACAAGTGTCATTGATTCCCCTTAGAAAAAGGTAGTTTATGAGATTCTTCATTGAGAGTATGGTCTGAATTCTTTTTTAGGGAAAACAAGAATCTTGAGATATAGTCTTCTAGGCTTTCATCCTCCTTTTGTTGAATTCTAAATATATCATCACCCTTACTACCACTCTTACAATATTCCTTGTATTTCTCAAGAAATCTTGTTTGCATAGCTGCCCAACTATCAACAACACCCTTCCCAAACTCATAAACCATCTAAGAGCTCCCTCCTTCAAAATGCTGTTTGATGCGTGAGCATGGAATTGGCAATCATAGTTGGAAATGAGGAGATTCAAACTCAAACAGAAAGTCAATGCGGGTCCCTCATAACTAGTCATATGAGAGCTTGGGAGGAAGTAATGAAGAAGGAATATTTTAGGTTATCATTATCTTGTTGAAAAAATAATGAAATTCAAAAGCGAGGAGGTTGATTAGGTAGATTTTATATTTGCCTTGTCTTATTACATAAAGAAAATGGATTTTCTTGAGGTTCTTCGTTAGTTAGGTCAAATGGTAGTTCAACAAGTAGGTTTTTAGCAAATGGATTGATATCTTGGTCTCCTCCTTCCTCAAATAGATTATAAACTACTTCAGGATTGTTATCAATGAATGGAAAGTTAGCGAGGAATCTTCCTAGACTGTCTCTTCTTCTATGCATGCAATAGAACGAATAGTAAATTGAAGGAGAATTGCTTGAAGATAACCCACACTAAGCTTCTGACTAACAATGGCCATGGCAAGTTCTTAGCTTGACACCATCCCAGGCTGCGGTGCCAAAATAGTTTGCACCTAAGGATATAAAAGTCATGGAAAATCTAACCTAAAGGAATTAGGACATTCAATGGTGGGGAGCTAACATCTTCTTATAGTCATTCGTTTTACGACATTGTCGGCAGAGGAGACGTATTATGCCCAGAAAATGGAAGCGTGCTATATGTGCTAAGAACCGATTTCAGTCATAACATCATCGCTTGGAAGAGAGGGATTCTACTGCGCTTATATTATGCAGAATATAATGTAAAGTCTTCTTAACCGCATAGCAATCTCAGCGAGAAATCATGACAACTAACCGCAAAGCTAAAGCGTAGACCTTATCTTTGCGGGAATTTAAGCCTGAGATGGATTCTCGTGTTGTGGAACAATATAAAGCGGTTCAAAATCTTCAAGAATGAAATCACGACATAATCAGGAGAATGGCAGCAACTTCTGATATACTCACTTCAAGGTGGGCCTTAACGAAGCATCAACGGTTCTGCAGAGTGAACTCAAAACTTCATCGGCTTTGCTATTAAGCTTTGGAATATACATTGATTGTTAAGCATGAAAACGCTTTAAAACTCTATTTCTCAAATATATGCTTTAGCACACTCACAGTCTAGTTCATCCATGGAGGAACACTTATTTATATTAGAAAAGAAACTAACTACCTAACTCTAACAAAGAAAGACGTGGACATAAGTGCATCTTGAAACTAAGGAACAGATTTCTCATAAATGAAGACATATCTATTCAACACGATTCAAAGAGAATTTAGTATTCCACTCTTCCTAGATTAATGATCATTTAGATTTCTTCCCAATGACCCAGTTAGAGAGTCTTCGCTGGAACAACTTCCTCGATGTCGTGCTAGAAATGGACTTTACTGCAGGGCCGAGATCTACTGCGCTTTGACTCATTCATGCTTCCTTCAACAACTTGTGATGCACATGGTGACAAAAGCAAAAGAAAGCATGTGTGGAAAATAACACGATACACATTCATTAATCACATATTAAATCCATTTCATTATCCAAAAACCACATGCATTATATCAGTCATTCGGGAGGTCAAACAGGGTAATTAATACAGACACATAGAGATGTTAAGCTGCAAGAATATAGGAATGTGTTACTACAGAATACTACCCGATTTTAGATAAAAAGTCTTTAATCAAAGAGTTAAAACAACTATCGGCAATGAGAGTAAGGGTATTAAAAATACATCATAATATTCAAATTATGAGCATATTTCAAGCTCATCACATAATAATTTAAATATTATATTGACATAAGTGGCGATATTTTGATAACAGATAGTATTCACTCAATTGTTCCTTGACACCATAGTAGGTATCATGTGAGTAAGGAGTGTTAAATTGTATGTTACTTGTGTAGATTAGTGGATATAATTTTTTAGTTGATTATTATTCTTGGAATTTTTAATTCATATTTCATTTGTTTTAATTATTATTAATCATGAGTAATACTGACACACTTTCTTGGTTAGTAAAATAGGTAAAAATTGGCCAATGTTGATAAGGGGGTCGCATAGCTACTTTCATTCGCTTATCCTTGTGAAATATTAATCTTGTCATGGGCATGTGATTTAACCTTGTTTTGTGTGGTTTGGGTTATAGTGTGTATGTGAAAGTCATTTTATTAGTCTCGTGAGTCACTTTATTATTATGGTCACTTATTTTATGTTTTATGAAGCACTTATGTGGTCTTAATTGTTTCAAAAGTTTCCTAGGTGATAGGTTTGTGGGGTAGGGTTATTTTTATTCCATAAAACCCCTTTAATAAAGTCTAAAACCCACTCTAATTACTCACTTATGAAAAGTGATGAAAATTGGAGTTAAAAGGGTTGTCAAGAAGTTGAAAAGGAGGTTTCCTTTTCCCCTTCTATTTATTCTCTCTATTTGTGTGGATTAGGGGGTTTTTCTCTCTTTTTCTTTTTAGATTGTTTTTGAGCTCATGTTTGATTTTCATTCTTCATTTTTGAGTTCTTGCCATGTTTGTGAAGAGGAAGGAGCAATGAAATAAATTTCTTGGAGAGAGTTCTCTACAAGTTATATAGAAAACTAGAGTTGAAAGGGTTCTCGGGAAGTTGAAAAGGAGGTTATCTTTTCCCCTTCTATTTATTCTCTCTATTTGTGTGGATTAGGGGGTTTTTCTCTCTTTTGCTTTTTCGATTGTTCTTGAGCTCATGTTTGATTTTCATTCTTCATTTTTGAGCTCTTGCCATGTTTGTGAAGAGGAAGGAGCAATGAAGGATATTTCTTGGAGAAAGTGTTCTACAAGTTGTATATAAAACTTTCTTGGTGAGCTCTAACCTTTTAGTTTTCTATCTTTGTTGATTTGTAATGTATTGATCTTGCTTATAAAAAAATATATGTGAAATTTGATGTTGAATCCCTTGTTTGGCTACAAGTAGTGTGTTGGGGTTTGCATTGGTTGATTCTTCCATGTTGCTTAGTTTAATTTCATTTATACTCTTTTTGTGTGTTAAAATAAAGAAATATGAATGCAAGATGTTGTGATATGCAAAGTATGTAAAGTGTCAACTTATCCAGGAATCCTTGTGATTAGTGGTTGCAATGTGTCAAGTTTATTTATGTGGATGTTATATGTTTCACTTTGGTTGTGGATCCTATGTGGAAAGTAATTTTATGGAAGTGCTATGTGACCCTAGCTCGAGGGTGGATTGGATCTCAATCATATGGTTGGGTGGAGAGCCCATTGGCCCATATTATTTTTCTTCTTGTGGATTTTTTTATTCTAGGTACATGTGTTGAATAAGAAAGAATATCTTGGAATTTTCAGCAAATGGATTTCAAGAGAGAAACGGGTTGGTTTTGTTGAGGTAACAATATTGTTGCCTCTATGTCAAACAATAATTCATTTAAAAGAAGTTTCATGTATTTGATCATAAAAAATTGTTAAACATGCAATTAAAACATATAATTTAATGGGTTTTCTATTAGTAATCTCAAAAAAACATATTCAAAAATTGTGTTAACCCAAATCACCAATTATGATTTATTAGGAAAACATTAACATCCTTATTCACAATAAAAATCTGTCATAAAATAGTCCAACAAATTTGTTCACATGGAATGAAAGACAAAGAGTTAGATGATAAAATTTAAAGGGTTTCTAGAAATACAATATTTTTTAAAAATATCCAAAAATCAGAGAAACCTAGTAAACCAAATATAATTTATGATTAAAACATTACCATCTCCTACTTTGAAACTAAAACAATAAATTGAAAACCAAAAGAAAATTGAGTGAAACTAAGTTAGGGTATCATGAAGGAAAGAGAAACATCTGAAGGAACTCTTAAATATGATAGATATAAACATGATAAAAAACCCTTACATGGATTCTTAAGTTAGTTTTTAAAAATTATTTTCCAGCTATCCATTAAGAGCCTTAATTGTATAGTGCTTAGAAATATTGGTTCCAAATTGTTAATTTTATTTATTCTCTTATTCTCAGGATTGTGTTCTTGTTAGAAAGTTTAATTATTTGTTTGGTTTATTAGTGGATGAATAATATCTCCATTTTATCCAAGAATAAGAATATTTTAATTTAAATATCAAAGTGATTCAAACAACTTACATAGAAGAGTCTAGGTATAGTAAGCAAAGTTGG